>PVIJ01009164.1:0-68614 GCA_004024925.1 Scalopus aquaticus | reverse complement strand
AAAAAAAAAAAAAAAAAAAAAAAAAAAAAAAAAAAAAAAAAAAAGCAACTAAAAGGACATATGAAAGGGAAGTAGACAGTGTTAAAAGGATTTTCATCTCACTGTCTTAACTTTATTTGGCCCTTTCTCCTAAGTGCCTTATAAACTGGCCAGTGCTTATTTTCAAGGTTAATGTATTTCCTAAATTTTACTGAGTGAAGAATGATAATGCATTAGAAAGTCTAGTGATCTAGAGTAAAGTATGTATTGTTTTAAAGTTATAACTGCTTAAAGTTTAATGGAAACTTCTTAAGATTCTTCACACCTGAATGTTGTGTTTCCAATCAGGTGACAATCTAATCAGGATGAACCTTAAGTGATTATTCATTATTCATTTTCTTTGAATGAAATTGTTTAACTTGCATGTTGCTATGCTAGCAAGTTACCATGTTCACATATAACCCTTTCTTATTCTGAAAGTCATTGCTTTACTTTCCTTATTGGTTACTGACCTACAATAAGTATATTTGTATGCCTTCTACATATGGCAGAAAGCAGTTGATCCCCTATATTGTAGGCACAATTCCTTCGACTAAGAAGGTATAACTACCTTTCATGAGATAATTTCTTTCTAAATGATGAAAGTGGTCAGAGACTTAGGATCCAACAATACTCCAAATGAAAATAATTAGAATTTTTGGTAAAGATAAGAATGAGATTTGAAACCTGTCAGTACATATCACTAAGTAGAAATAAATTATGGCTTGTCAAAAATGACAGATTTCAAGAAGGTGCTTCCTTTTCACTTCGAGTAAGACCTTTTTCCACCCAGCAATTAACTTTATTCCCATTAATATTCAGTAGCATTGACAAGGCTGACAGAGTAAAACTGGGTTTTATAAAACTAAAGACAGATTGATAGAGAATCATTACTTTGTCTAATAATTTTATCGTTGTATGTTAGAGCTTAATAAATAAAGAACAAAGCTGTTGACTGTAGCACTGATTTGTTGTGCCAGGTAACAGACTCAAATTTTCTGTGTATACTTTCTTTTTGTGATCCATAAATTTATTTTTGAAAATAAACAGTAATTTCGCCTAAAGGGTTGCAGAGGTGACACAATAACACATTTATACCACAGCATAATACACTTAGCTCTAGCATAGTTTTCTTTAGGTATTTCTTCAGAATCTGTAAATAATAATTATGTGATACAGTTAAATTAAATAAAATGTGTAACTTCACTTAAACAACCCTTTGATTATAGATTGAGAAAGCTTAAGTAAAAGTATTTGCTTGTTTTGTGGTAGAAAAAGAGCAAAGAATTAACAAGGGAATATAAAAAAATCAAACATTTTTGTCTTCTTCCCTTCATGATATAAAAAGTTAGAAATAAAATAGAGCAGGTTTCACAAAACTTCAAGATGTGTCAAAGATGATGTTGCTTGGAGACATAACATCTGTTCTGTTTTTGTATTTGTCATATTTCCTAAAAAAATTAAAAATGAAACACTGTGCTTTTCCAAGCTTATGGACACAGATTTTTTTCATACAGGACACTTTGGCTGAGTTCAGCTTTGCTTTCTCTTCTAGAACTGTGAGAAAAAATTCTCACTGTTGGTGAGAAAGATGTGATATATGCCTAACAAAATCAACTTGCATTTTTTCTAGAAGTTTCTAAGTTGTTCTTTCCCTCTGCATGACAGTTGACTTCTCACAGGTGAAAGTCTGTCATTTTTCCTCAAGAGTTCTTTTTCCTTTAACATTATATAGCTCAGCAAATTTTTTGCCAGGGGCTATATTAGTGAGTTATGGATGTATTACTGACATGGAATTTTGCCACTTGTATTTATTTTCTGTGCTGTGACAACCTACTGTTCTGTGGTAGAAATGACACAATTTTAGTCCTCATCAAATTCATATTTTCTGCAAAAGTCTAATTTTTCATAAGTGAAAATTCATGTAGTGAAAATGGAATCATTTCACGCAGTTCTTACTTTGGCCCTAAGCACATGCACTGAACAGCTCTACTCTTTTTTCCTCCATTTTTTATCAGTATCAAAGACTGCAGATGGATCAGTCACACCTGAATACCCAGTGTAGGACACTGGTAATTAGGCTGTAACAACAACAACTTACGATTTGACTTCTCTATTGTTTTAGTTTCCCCCTTTTTGGTTACTTCTCAGGTGTCCCACATATTTAAATCTTCCTATTAGCTCTTATCTCTTCTCTTTATAGAAGTCTATTTCTCTGATTTCAGAATTATTCAGCTTCATTTCAAACTCTCCTTCAAATTATCAGTACTAATGTTTTCCTCTTGATTATATTATTTTCTAAACTATTAATGAAGTTGCTTCTGCTTCATCACTGAAGACATCCTCTAGAGAACAGTAGTAATTTGAAGAGCTGCATTCATTCATTAATCACATGTTTGCTAAAGACACTGCATTGTGGGAGAACAAAAAGATTCTTGACATACCATCACTGTCCTCAATCATAGTTAATACTCATTTATCACCAGCTATATGTCAGACATTGTACTTTACAAATATTAACAATGTATTAACTCACTGGACCCTCTCAATATTCCCTATATTTTAATACATAGGTTTTACTATTATTTAAATAATTAGGTTTTATTATTATTCAGGTATGATGAGGCCAACATATCAGGATATGACTGTCACTGAAAGACAGTTATTCATAGTTGCCAGGAAGAAAAGACATGCCAAGTTCTACAAGTTCACATAGAGAAGCACCAAAAGCAATCAGGAGGCAAAGAGAGTGGAATATAATGTTGGCACAAGCCTTCAATGTGGTTTTCATTGGAAAGAACAAGTGAAACAGGATAAGAACGTTTAAGATTGGCTAGTTGGAATAATTTCGGGAGGTGGGGGTTGGGATGGTTCTGGAGTGCTTGTCCTAAGTTCCCTGGTGCCTGGCACTAGAGTAACTGAGGCAGGGAACTATCTAGAGCATTTGAGTCTAGGCACCTGGTAGAGAAAGAGGGGAGTTTATAGGCTTTGGACTGGAGAGTTTGCATATGAAAGACATGTTCACAGTTCATAATCTTTGAAATGTGACTACTAATTCTGGGAAGGATCTCCAGTGTTAAAAGGTTCTAGATAGAAAGCATCAGAACAAAAGGACATGTTTAAAAGATATGCTTAATACACTTTAGAGACAGTATACTATGATATTATATTCAAAGCCACTCAGCTGGCAAGTGCTTGAGTTCAGATTCAGACCCAGTGGGTCTCACTCTGGAGGTCACATTAATTCTATGTCACCCACGCTGCTCAATAAGGAGCTTGAATTTTTGTAGTGGAAATTAAAAAAATTAACATACATGTATGTATGTATATGTGTACAATATGTATGTAATGTCAAATAATTGCATGAGAGAAATTAAAAGAGGTTTCAGAATTCGAAAGAGGAAAATGTCAATCAGATTGGAGCTAAAGCAAAAGTTCAGTAAAGAGGCCACAACTGAATGTGTATTTGAAGGATGGCAGATTCCCACAGACATAAAGAGGTCATTCCAGGAAAATGGATTGTGTAAACAAAAATGAATGTGTTTAGGGAGTTGCAAAGCAACATGTAGCATAAGAAAAGTATATACATAGGGGGTTGATGGAAATGATACTGGTAAAGTTATTTAAGTTCAGCATTAAGAAAGTAATGACTACAATGGTAAGGAATTTGGACTTAATTTAGGGGAAACATGACAAACAGTAAGAGGTATAACATATATTTATATATCTATAAAACTTGAAAATGTAGATAGACATATAAAATATACATAACTTTTGCTAATTTTGCATATAAAATATATAATATGTGTTTATATATAATTTTTCAATATTCTTCAATTTATATATACAGATTATACAAATTGAAGTTCTCTGAGCAGGAGAGTTATACAATCACACTTGCATTTCAGGTTAAATGGGTTTCTGTGGAAGTAGAATTGAAAGGAAGAAAAACAGAAGGCCAAAACATCAATAATTGAAATAACTCAAGTGAAAGTTAAGGAAAATATCATAGAGTATTAGGGGGTTTATTCTAAAACCATCCATGAGATAGAAGTGAAAGAAAGCACCTTGTGACTAATATTTCAACAGTTAAAACTATGTCATATGAGGAATGGTAAAGAAACTGGGAGTATTAATATACAGAAGAGAAAACCCAATTGATAGACTCTCTTGTTTGCTGCATTAAGCCAAACTTCAGAGGCTGCTCCTGGCTGGAAACTAGGAAAATGATGTGGACAGAGATGAGAAATGTTTTTTAAGTTTAGTTTGGTAGCAGTTCCACTGCTAGGGAAATAAAAAGGTAATTTATAATAAAATAACATGTATTACAATATGTAGATGCTTAGGCAAGGTTTTCCAGATGACTTGGTGATATAGACAGATGCTTGCACCTACTGATAATGAATACATCGGAATTAAAGAGAGTTAAGTGCAGAAATCATTCCGTAACGAAATTCAGAAAGATGAAGAGTGGAGATATATGTGGTCAGTAAGATAAAAATAAGTCCTAACAGACCAGACTTATTTGTCTATAAGAAAAAGGGAAATAATCTTAAATGAAATAAAGATAACATGCCAAGACAAATTACAGACTTTGGAAACAGAGAAAATGATGAAGTATGATATTAGCACAAATGAGCTGGGCCTTATTTATAAGTGTAATGTCAAAATAATTCCCAATGTTATGACGGGATAGTGACAAAATAGCTTTGAAAACATATCTCCTGCTTTGGATTCCTCCACATGTTGAGGCTCACAATCAGTCTCTGGTACTTAGAAAGACCCAGGAGACCATATCCTTTGACAAGCCATGGGGATAGAGGGTGTACTGCAAAAAGAAGCAGTAATGAGAGAAACCACAATGTGCATAACATTGGCAAACAGGCAACCTCTAAGATAAATTAAAAAATTCAATGTGTAAATTTTATAATCTAGATTTTTACCATTGTAATTTACAGTTTTTTGAACACATAATGGCAATAGTATACAACAAAAAATCTTTGATAAAATTTAATGAGATTCCCTGTGTTTTGTATATCTTCACTAATTTATTTATTTATTTTTATTATTATTTATATCTTTTACATTGTGTATTCCCTGTAGGTTACCAATCACCGACTCACCCGTGAACCGTCACCATAGTCCCTTGAGCTCTTATCTCCCCTATTTTGAGCCCTTATCCTCCCCCTCCCTTGTGGAATGTCTCTTTCTTATTTGGTTCCCCCATAATCTTGCTATAAGTAAAATCAGCAAGAATGGCACGTATTAAAAAACAGGGAACAGGGCCTCCCTGGTGGCGCAGCGGTTAAGCGCTGCACTGTGGAGCTGTCGGCAGCGGCGACGCGAGTTCGACGCCCGGCCAGGGAGAATCCCACATGGCGCGGCAGACCTCTCCTGCCCTGCCCGCTGCTCCCCTCAGCAGTGTATTTCTGATCTGCCTGTTCTGCTACCCGCTTTGTCTCTGGTGAACCCTCTCGCTGCCCCACGCCTCTGGCCTGTACCCCAGCTTGTATGTAAAAATAAAAAATAAATCTTAAAAAAAAAAAAAACAAAAAAAACAGGGAACAACAAATGTTGGTGAGGATGTGGAGAAAAAGGAACTCTCCTACACTGCTGGTGCGAATGCAAATTGGTCCAGCCACTATATCTTTTTTAATTTAATACTTAATTTTACTTAAAGAGTCTGAAGTTTCCTTTGTTATATATATACAAGCATGTGGCAGCTACCTGTGCCAAATGACATGGACATTTTATATTGGTGACTCCCTTATAATGAATGGTATTGTTTTGCTGATGTGACTTTCTCAAATAGTGAACAATGCTCAGAAAACATAGTGAATATTCCATTGATTTAAACAGTATTGTATTCCTGAAATTTTAGTTTATATTTTAGCTATAAAAAAAGAAACTTTGTTGTGATATGAAAAATTATTTCTAGACTCTCAAATAACTGTAAACTATTTTCCCTTACACAAATGTTGATGAGATGTTTGCAAATCATAGGCTATAATTCTCTATAGTACAAAATTGACATTTGCATAGTGGAACATCTAGCATTTCTGCCAACTAAATAATAGCATCATCCTCTAATTACTATGAAACATAAAAATAATCACATTATTAAAAATTTTCCCTACAGAAAACTATAGGCTTAAGAAATAGAGTTCAATATATGTGAGACCCTGTCATAATGCCAAAAACTCTCAGCAGGGAAATGGTAAGTAGAATTCAAGCACTGGGTCAATCACTGTACTAAATTCAAGTGTAAAAATCAAAAGCTATGGACATGGGGCAGGGAAAGGATATGTGACCTGAGTGAAGAGAAAGACAATATGAGAGTCCTGTGGTCTGTATGGTCAGTTGTCCCAGCACCATTATTATTTTTTTTTGTGTGTGTGTGTGTGTCTTTTATATTACTGTATATTCCCCGTAGGTTTCCCACCACCAATTCACCCATGAACCATCACCAAAGTCCCCTGTGCTCCCCTCTCCCCCGTTCTGAGCCCCAATCCTCCCCCCCCCCCGCTGGTTGACACTCTTGTATTTGGTTCCCCTATATTCCTGTTATAAGTGAGACTATTCGATATTTTTCTTTTTCCTTTTGGCTTATTTCGCTGAGCATGATCCCTTCTAGTTCCATCCATGTTGCTGTGAATTGCATGTGTTTATCTTTTTTGAATGCTGAATAGTATTCCATTGTGTATATGTACCACATCTTCTTGATCCAGTCATCTATTTTGGGCATCTGGGTTGTTTCCATATCTTTGCTATTGTAAATAGTGTTACAATAAACATACGGGCCAGCACCATTATTGTAGGAATATTTTTACCCATTGAATTGCCTTTTGCTAGTTTGTCCAAAATCAATTGGCTGTAAATATGAGAGTTTATTTCTGGACTAGCAATTTTTTTTTCTTCACTACAACCATCTTTGATGGGGAGATTTTTTTTCCCAATAAGTATACTCTAAATAGAGCAAGTCAACAGATGTATCACAACAAATTAAAAAGTTGCACATTCTTGGGCTTCCCTTGGCAGTTACATTTTTGGCTTTGTCCTCTGTGGGTAATGGAATAATTTCAGTTTTTACAGATAGTTAAAAAAAAAGTAAATAAAGAAATCAGAAGGTTTATTTCACATGTAGTAAGGAAATGATGTGTATCATCAGAGGCTAGCCAGGAAACAGAAACTACCTGAGTGGTTAAGAGATTTTAATGCAGAAAATTGATTCTGTGGGTGATGAGAGAGCTGAGAAACTAAGCAGGGGACAGATTAACAACAACAAGAAGCCACCTACACCCATGACGGAAGGGATAAAGAGCAAAGGCAGTGTTCCCAGTGCTGGTGGAAGCTGAAACCATAGCTGGTGTGCCGGCCAAGAGCTAGACTCATGAAGCTCCTGGCAAGGAAGAAAGCCAGGGAGATAGCTGTCTTGTTCCTCCCCATGACCAACTTCACTATCCAGTCTGAAGTCAGCAAAGCATGGAAACCACAAATGTGGAGATTAGTGCTTCTTGATACAGAGAAGGGAAATAGGGTGGCAGCATGTGAGGCCCAACAGGCACAGGATGCACACATTATGTAATTGCCTACTCTGGTGTGGAAAGTGGGAGAGAGTGGGAGAGGGGCTGGTGGTGAAGAAAGGAATATGGCATGAATGTAGCTGTAGGGTAAGTGAGAATTGTCAGGTTTTTCCACCCTCCCCCCAGGCCTCTCCCCAGTAGACCTCTGTAGGCCTACTACATGCATGCCTAATAGCGGGCACCTGGAGTGGGGTGTGGGATGTGTGAGTGGGCACACCTGGGCCAGAGACTGGCCTTATAAACAGAGGAAGCAGTAGCAGCAGCAAAGCAGCAGCAGAGACAGGGGAAGCAGAGGACCTTCTGTTTGGGGTACAGCAGAGGCCATGAGACACCACCAGAGAGCCAAAGAAAGTGAAGATTTATAGGGGGCTGGGAGGCCTGTCAGCCTCACGACACCCACCCCCGCCCCAGCCCGGCCCTATTGCCTCCCTACAAGAGATCATTAAAAAGCCTAAAATCCACCAAGGGTTCCAGAACTCCCCTCCTTTTGACCCATCTGTGCAGCTCCACAGTGAACCTGTGCTCCCAGTGCCATCCTGGCCACTACAGTGGCCATTTACATTCCGGTAAAAGACAGGTTTTATTCATTTATTTACAGGGAAATAATCAACACTTTTGCGACTGAGATGAGCTATTCTCCTTCTTGATTTTGCATTATGTACTAGGTTTACCAAGGCCATTATTGCCTTACTTTAGGTGTTTACTTGGGAGCAGCGGCTACAATTTTATCTTATTACCCTGTATCATCACAAACATTTGGTGTCCAGGTATGATATCACAATACTGTGGTGGTTATACACACACTTACATACACAAATTTTAACTGACAGAAACACGATAGAACACAAAATGTGAGGTCTATTTGAATCAGTTATGCAAATTGTGAAACATAAGCTATAATCCTAATGTTCTGTGAGTGTAAAATTCAAGTCTATCAAGACACTTTTAATATAATTGCAACAGGGTGGTTTCCAGGGAAAAAGGAGGTTCCAGATTCCCTGTCCTACCCAAGGAAGGGTGGAGGTAAGCAAGGAGGAGGAGAAGCTGGAGAGGAGACTAAGAGAGGAAAGAAGAACGATGGGGAGCAAGGAGACGACCTAGAGGAGGCACATGGAAAAGAGAGATATGTGAAGCTGCACTTGCTCCTTGATCTTGGACTGGCTGAAACATATGTGGGAGAGAGACCCCTGGAAAGTTAACAATGGCGGCTTTTATCCTGATGTTGACTGTACTCCTTCTGTCCCAGGCATGCCGGGCTCCTCCTACCCCTTTCCTATAGGTCCCCACCCACCTTAGGCCTCACTGGCCCTACTTTGGGTCAGCCCTATTTTGCTGGGATGGATAACTTTGGATGCTTGATTTGCAAACTATTTTATCTATTCCTTGCTTTCTCTCCTCTTTATTGCATGCTACTTGTATTAAAGTTCCTTTCCATTAAAGGTCTTATGCACTAGAGCATGTTTTGTTTTGATGCAGCAGATGGCAGATTCTATTTAGAGGAGGCCGGTTTGGGGTTCCTGGAGATCCACTCACCCTGTCATAACATAATGAAAAATTCCCCAACTCAATGGAAGAGTGACCATAATGAAGTCAAATTTTGCTTCTCCCACTATTTGGTTGAGCCTTCACCTTGGCTTCTAGGAACACAATAGAAGCAGGTTGGACAAGGAAGAGGAGAGAATATGAGTGCAGCAGACCACAGCAAAAGTGAAGAAGGGACCATTTGGGTCTCTGGGAAATGGCAACTGGTTCTTATTCACTGAAGTCAGGGACTGACTCTTGTCTGATGTTCAAAACCACTAAGGGCGTGTTATTACCCTTCAGCTGATCTTGACAAGAGAATTTTTTGTGATTAAAAAAAAAGGCAAACTGATTAAACTGCATCTGGGTTAACTTTCCTAAATAGCAAATTGGCAGACAGCCTGGAAACAATGTAAATTCTACTTCATTAAAATTACAATCACAGCTGATTTTTTTTCCTACGTAGCACGCTACTGAGAAATAAAAGTTCGATGGTGGTATGGCTCGTAAAGACAACATACAGTGAACTTGCACAGAAATTCCTGTACATGGGACTTGAGGTAACCAGGAAAGAAGATAGGCTACAGCAAGTGCTGATCCTCTCCAGAGTTCCCACATACTCAAATACTCTGTTCCATTATAAAGTCATGCTAGTTTATGAAGCTGTGCACCTGAAGCCTATAAAATGTTCTAAACCAATTGACTTCAATTTAAAAAGTTATAATAAAATATGAAAAAATAAAATTGTACTTCTGCACAGAAGTTCAGAAATTAGTCATTATTCATGAATTAGAACCAGTACAAATCTTTAGGAAGAAAAAAGGTCTTCGCAGGATTTAAGGAACTAAAACTAAGAGAAAATAAATGATCAAGAGAATGGCATTTGGAAGTGATGGAGATTTTCCTTCTACCTTCAACTTGTCCCATTTCCTTCATTCTCTGTCTTGTAAACCACCAGGTTCCTATTTGGATGCAATATGCCGACTGATGCCTATTATAACTTTCCTTCTTGTTCTCCTTAAAATGGCAAAGCATTTCTGCCCCCAGGTGACCATCTGAAAGTAAGGCTATAGTGGTATTGATAAGTTTAGTACATAATGCAAAATCAAGAAGCAGAATAGCTCATCCTGTTTTCAAACACGTTGATTATTTTCCTGCAAAAGATTAAATAAAACTTAAGGGTCTGTTCTATGTCCTCTACAAGAATGTAAATGGCCACACTCATACCATATTCCTTTCTTCACCACCAGCCCCTCTTCTGCTCTCTTCCACTTTCCGCACCAGAGTAGGTAATTACATAATGTGTGTATCTTATGCCTGTTGGGGCCTCACATGCTGCCCCCCCATTTCCCCTCTTTGTATCAAGAGGCACTAATCTCCATAGCGTGATTTCCATGCTTAGCTGACTTCAGGCTGAATTTTGAAGAAACATGAGCAAGGATGTGGAAGAAAGACTACCTCAGCCCCTGTGGAAAACAGTATGGAGGTTTCTCAAAATATTAAAAATAGATCCTCCATATGATCTATCACTTCTTGTAGGTATCTATCCAAAGAATACAAAACCACTAATTCAAAGGGAAATAAGCACTCCTCTGTTCAATGCAGTAACTATTTGCAATAGCTAAGTTATGGAAACACCTAAATACCCAAGGACAGTTCAGTGGATCCAAAAGATGTGGTACAAATACACAATAGAAAACTATTCAGCTATCAAAAAAATACAAACTGTTGCCATTTGCAACAACATGTAGAGAACTGGAGGGGATTATGCTAAGTGAAATAAGTCAGAAGGAGAAAGACAAGTATCAGATGGTATCACTTACTTGGACTATAGAGAAACAAAATAAAGGGTCAGATAAATCCAAACTACCAACAAACCCTGCTCCTCCCAAACCACTGCTCCCAGAAGGAGAGGGAAAGAGGTAGGAGTAAGAACAAAGTGAGTAAGAACACAAAGGACTATCGGGGATGGACTGTGGGTGCTTTCGTGGTGGGTGTGGTATAGTAGCAATACCTGACATACTTCTAAAACATAAATAATGATATAACCAATGTGACCTCAATAATAATTAAAAAAAGAAACCTAGCACCTAAGAGCCAAGGTTAAGAATTCTGTTATGTATTCTGCAACACATAATTGTTGCATTGTTCTGAATAAACAGCTTACTGAGAAAAATAAAGAAGAGACTACAGAGTAAGTTAAACTTTTGGCCAAGAGAATAGGAAGCCAAAGAGAAATGTCAGGAACATCCCAAGAGCAGAGGCTTCTGTCTTCTGTCAGAGTCCACCCCAAAATTAGATTTTCTAAGAGTAACAATAAATGACATCACATGTTTTTTGAAAAAGAAAAAAATATGCCTTGATACTTGGATGAAAGTCAGGAGTGGAAATAATTTTGTTTTGTAAGCACAGACATCATAAATTAGAAGAGAAACAGTAGGATAAATGATTTGCAGCATGTATAAGAGACAATTGGTTTTCTGTAAACTTCTACAAATTAATAAGAAAATGGCAAAGACTGAACAAGAACGTCACAGAGGAGGAAAAGAAAATGACTAATAAACATGGGGAAAGGTGATTACTCCATTAATAGCCAAGGACATTGATAATAAAGCATACTATATATTTTATATCCTTCAGGTTGGCAAAGTAAAAAATTTAATTTTATAATCCTCAAATACTACATAAACAAGTTCCAGTGGCCACACATCTCACAAGCCAGGCTTGCTTGAGTAGCATTTTCTAGGGAGTACTCAAGGAGGCAGGAGCAGGAGCACATGCTTGAGTACCACCCAGAGATTTAGAAGACTCCCATCTCCAGAATCTGGGAAAGGGACCCATATCCTGAGGCTGTCATGCTTTTATTCCTCAGGATAAGGAAATGCTAACCTGCTATATGAGGGGCTTAGAGCCAGGATTCAATATCAATATGATGTGCAATCCTTTGTTACAATTCTAAGTTGCTAGTTTGTTCGTGATTGGGGAAGAATGCAAGTCCTTTTCTTGTGAGTCAGGTAGGTGAAATCTAAGCCTGACATTAATAGCTGCAGGTTGGGGCAAGTTAGCAAAGAATTCACCCAAAGGCCTTCCTACTTGAGGAAGCACTGGCCCTTTAATGGTCAATTGGGGTAAGGAAGTGGAGTTCATACCTTGAGATTTACAAATATGGGTGGCTCTAAACATGGGCTATATGGGTCAGTTTCCTTGGAACTTTGTAAAAGCTCAGTTCTCCCTTTGGGAAGCCAGCCTACAGAGAATCAGTCTTGAATAAGTTAACTTTTACCTCCCATGAGATTACTGAGGATATGGGGAAATAGTAGACTCATTTATCAACAAGATTTTACATTTTACAACTGTTTGTGGCAGGGGGATAAGAGACCTACTCCCTGTTTACTGACAGTATTCCAAAGAGATTGCAAGACTTCAAAAAGGAATGGCTGTAAGTTTCCCAATCTCTCCAGACATCCCAATACCCAAAGCATGATCAAGAGTTACTCTGACCTGAACGGACTATGTTTATAATATTGGACTCCTTGTGTATGATTGGGGAGGAAGAACTTCAAGAAAGACAAATGAGTTGCCCACCAGTCCAGTGGGAAAGGGGACAGTTGGAAACTGTGATTATTTAAAGAAAATAAAGAATTGTTACTTTTTTAAAATAAATTTTATAAGTTTATAAAACCTAATTAATAAATTTAAGTTCCAGGCAAATTTTATTTTAGCTTTTAACATATTATATCATATTACAGGTGAAAATGATTTTTATAATTCTTTTATGATCTTTTTGCTAATGTTTCCTGGTGGTTGTGAGCATTCACAGTGAAACCAACCTTGTTTCAAATCATTCTATGATAAGTACCTGAGGTATGATTTTTTAATCTTTCTAATCTGTAGTATCTATAAGGATTAAATAGGGATTGTTATACATCAATAAGATTAATGAGACAATACTTATAAAGCACTTAGCACAGTGATCTCAATCATGGTACTTTAAAGGTAATACCCACATTACAGGAAAGAGAGAACAGTCAAAAAGAAAAAAGATCAGTGATTATCTGATCAACCTAGCACAAGTGCTATTATTTTGAATCACTTCCTTTTGAGGTAGCTTGTTAACCTTGAAGGACTGATTTATTGTAGCTGTTGTGCCAGCTTTGTGAGGACAGTGTGTACCCCAGTACCTAATATAGCCAATGATAAAAATTATTGAGTTGATTAATTAATCAATACCTTGGAGTTAATCTGTGTTTTCTTCCTCATAATTATTTGGCAATAACATGCCTGGATCTCAAATGGGCAAGAATGTTCTTTTGAAATATTTTGATATAGTTTTTCAACAAATAATATTTTCACTTTTAAATTGCCTACGCTATTAATTCAAAATATCTACAAGTATGAGAAGGCAACACCATATGTGAAGAATATTTCTTAATTCATTTTTAAGTACTCCAACTTAAGCAAAATAATGAATAGGGCATTCATTATTATGCTTAAAGCATGCAGTAAAGGTAAGTTTTTGGAGTGAATTATATACAAAAATACAACTCACATATTTTGAAAAATCAGTTCTCCTTTAAATTTCTTTATTAAACTAGCAACACGTGTATGGAATTGCTAGCTTATTTAAGATTCTTGAAACTTGTGTTTTTTCTCCAAGGACTTCCTCACATCCTCTCAAATTCCAATGGTGGTATTGTTTTAGCAAAAGACAGATCATTGCTTTGCATTAGGCTCATTTTATATTTTCCTAGGTGGTATTCATTTCCTTCTCGTCCTTAGTAGAGAATGACTCAAAAGCCACTCAGGGAGCCTATCCTCCAAGTGAGTACTTATTTATATGATGTGGACTAGAAAGAGCTGACTAATTTTATAACATATAAACTGAATCTAGGGGAATTAAGACATTTCTTGAAGCCATGCTGGGCCTCAGATAGGAACATAGGATTGCAGATGACCCATCTCTTGCCACCCTTTCTTCTATCCACCCACACATACTCTGATTGAATCTTTCAGCAGAGACTAGTCAGATCTCCTCCTTCTCCCTCCTCTAGCTAAATGGTATCTTTGCATCCAGTGGGATTTATTTTCCCTCCCTTTTTTTAGTAAGCCTCAGTAATATCATAGGCAAAATTGACATACACAATCAACCTTGATCCATAAATTAGTCTCTCTCCTTCTTAATTTATTAACATATTTTTTCCTGTAATTAGCAGCCTTAATGAAAAATTCTTGAGGGAAATAAAGTGCAAATTAAATTTTGGTTTTGATCACTAAATCCTAATGGAATAAAATTTCAACATTTTATATATTTAGAGAAAGTACTAAAAGAATTTTGTTTTGCAGAATATATCCAAGTAATAGCTGAAATAAGAGTATATAAGCTGGTTTATTTCATAAATATTGGAACAATATAAAGTATATGTATAGGATAAAATGCAAATCAGTAGGTAGAAGCTGTTTGGTAAGCAATATACAATAAATAATAACTACTTTTGTAATTTGAATAATGAGAAAAGCTAAAATAAACAATGAATTCACCTTTTGAATTTTTTTAAAATTTAAGATAAAGACCTTAACAAATGTCTACTTCTTTCTACCTTCCCTCCAATGTCCTTTATTATCTTTGTTAATTAAATTTGAATGTTTAGATTCACCTACTTGATACTAAAATATAATAGTGAACATTTGGCACTTTCTCTGAAAAATCATTTTGACATTTACTTTGTATGTTGTAATTATATAATAATTTTTGAACACCGTATGCTTAACTTAAAACAAGTCTCATTCTTGGTGCTCAATTCTGACGCCTTTCTCAGCTATTATATATTTCACTTTCAAATACTTTTTAAGGAAGATTATTTGAAAATAATACTTCCTCTTTTTCACCTATCTCTGGTATATTTATTAATTTTGTGCATTACAGTATGAACTGCACAGTGAATGTTTTTTAAAACAGGCATTTTAATAATGAAAGGTCCTTTGATGGTGCCATTGATACACAAGGTATGTAAATTAACCTTGTCAGAAACTGAAAAGACTATTTTGTTTTGAACTTTCTAGATTTTTCAGATATATTTAATACCTGAGTGGGTAAGTAAGTGCATTACAAGGGAATGGTAGATCTTGATCCATTTCTAATAAGTCTTTCTAAAATCCTTCATTTAAAAGAGTCCTAATTCTTTCAAAAACTTATGAGAAATCCATAATATACTGAAAACTGAAGAAACTAAAGAGATTTTTCTGCCTACCCTGACCATTGACCACATATCTGGAGAAATTGTTTGTGTAAGTTTTCTAAGTTAGGTGAGCTGATATGACTCTTGCTTAGGAACATTTTATTATTTGAAACAAGCAAATTAAAGAGAAAACTAGCATAGAATTTGACTTTTCTGCTGTACTGGATGTCCTGGAAAATATAGGCTAGGTCATCTTGGGATGAGAGCTTCAGGTATTTTAGGTCTGCATAGGTTCCAGATGAGCCAATTATTTAGTGAATATGTCTACACTAAGCAAGTTAATTTATTGCTGCTTTCTTCCTTTTAAATACAGTCATGGATAAAGACATAGAGAAATTATTTTTTAAAATATAGACAAGGAAACAGAACTACTGAAAAGTTCATTTGTTTAATCACTTGAGTAAACTTCCAGGGAGAGACAAGCAACTATGATGACATCTTAAATTTGTAATTTTTTTTTTTTTACTAAGAACTTGAAAAAAATGAATAGCACAGAAAAAGTTAAATTGAAATTAAATCAACTCATGTGATGAGGTCATTTATAAATGTTAAAATTTGAGGTTTTAGTCTTTTTGAGGAACAATGCTCAGGTTTGGCTTCTGGGTGACCCAAATAATCACTGTCATAAAACATTTTATCACTTTGTCTATTCCCTTAGAATTCAGGTGAGAGACTTATCCTTTTTCATAAGAAAAGGTAAGAGTAGGAGACAAGAAAGAGGGGAAGAATATATCAAAGTCTACCTAAAAAGAAGGACTTAAAAGGTAATAATTTCTTAGCATAAGGTGCCAGTACTCAAGTAAAGCTGGTATTTTGAAGCCAACCAAGAAAACAGCCAACAAATGTAGTTTGAATACCTCCTTTCTTCCTGAGAAGTGTAAAAGGATGCCATGTGGGCTTCTCCAGCTTTGGAGGAACTCCAGGGAAATATCTCACCAAGGTTTCATGGCAGATAGGGGGCCAAATGCATCCTGGATAATATTCTTGTAGTGTGTGAAGAAGGTGTTAAAGAGCCAAAGAAAAGTCATTTTCAGGTTTCTCTGAGCCAGATTAAAAAAAAAAAAAAACCACAGAAAAGATAAAAAGTCAAACCTGACAGAAATTCCAGATGAATTTTTGTGTCGTAGCTTATCCAAGCTGTGCCCACATCATTCCAGTTCCTAATGGAGATAAAGCTGTTATGCTAACTTCTCATGACCTGTGGGAAGCAACACATCCAAAATAGGATGGAAAAGGAGGCTGGAAAGGGGCTAGTAACACATCTGAGGAAAAAAAAAAATATGAAGGGGTTCAACTTGGGGAGCAAAGCTGTTTAGCATACATTGGGTTTCTGACACCCACATTGGTGCATTAGAACTCATGAGAAGGTCTTGTAGGACTTAAAATGTGTGTAAGATAAAGAGTCTTAAAAAATTACCCACTGAGAAAGCAGAGGGTACACAGCAAAGGTTTACTGGCATTGACCACCAACATACACTTCCATTGCAGCCTTTAGGCCGCTGTTAAAACGAGGAGGAGAAAAACTGAGGCGAGAAAAAGGGAAAAAATTATTTGGATAGCACAAAAGACTCTAAACAGTTCCAATCGTCAAGTGTTATGATGTTAAAATATGAGGCACATTATCAGGAGATGAAAGTTCAAAGAGGCCTCTGCTTTGTGTTGGATAAACAGGAACATATGCCCAGCCTCAGAAATATTTCAAATGTGTTGTGAAACTTCGCTCAGTTAGGAGAGAAATGTTAGAGTTCAACTGTGAAAAATTCAATTGCATATTTGAAAAAAGCAGGTGCTGGGAAAGACCACAAACTTTCTAAGTGTGTCAGCACCATGTACCACAATAGCAAACAGAAGTGAAAATGTTATTAAGGCTTACAAAGGTTTTCTGAGTGATGTATCAAATGAGCCTAAGTAGCATTTACATGTTATTGTGGAAATGTATTCTTGTGAGGAAAAAAAAAGTCAAAAAGAAGAAATTAAGAAACTGGAAATATTTAATAGTTGGCCTTTGTGGGAAATACATAAAAATTGAGGAGAATCTGGGCAGAAGTCATTATATACCAGCAGTGAGAGATCTGTGTTTCAGAAGGTTAATTGAAAGGAAGAAAAAGAACTATTTTACCGTCAAAACATAAGATTAAAATTAGCTCACCACAGAATTCCTATTCTGAGGGGATTTTATTTGTTGATTTATAATGGTGGAAGAGAGTATGTATGAGTGAACAAAAATCTTAAACTTGTTACTGGAGAGATATTTCATATAGTTACTAGTTTCTGCTTTTAAGTCGCTTTTATTTCTATTCCTGTCTATCCACTCCACTGAGTACAATATTCCATGAAAACTGAGGGAGAGCCAATAAATATCGACTAATTAGCTGAGCAACAGCCCAGTACTTAAAACAAAGGGAAAGTCAAGTCATCACAGAAACCCTAGAAGAGATCTGACGTCTGGTTCAAATGAGAAGACTGTCAATGTTTTTCAAGTTGCAGTGCATTCCTCCTGCCCCAGTCACACAGGCTGCTCTCTCTACCAGGCTGTCTCCACACTGTATCGTGATACCTTGCCCTGCCCCCATCTCCCACCCCCAACCTCTTAAACTCTAGGTTTTTACTTTAAAGTCCTACAATGTACAAATCGTCTTGAGCAGTGTCCACATTGAAACAGATAAGGATTTTCACAATCTGAGTACTTTCAATTAAAATTATTTAATTTGTCCTCTTTCCTTGAGATCATGCCATGCTTTCTGCTAATCTGGAAAATGAATCTATATTCTATGCCACGGGGTCAAGGAATTAACCTCCAAAAGTAGTACTTGCATTTGGCTGTTAAAGAATCTAGAGAGAAGAGAAAGTGCTGTGACAGAGTAACAGAGTTGAGGAAAGCATTTATAGCCAGTAATTCTTCTTTAGAAAGCCTTCATTCAATAATAACAGCTTCCCCCATTGCAAAGGTCTCCTGAAAACACTTGGCAATAATATTTTAGAGGAAACATTTTAAAAATACAGTATAAAAATATAAACACACACATACACACCACCACCACCATCACCACCCATGTACTATTCTGAACTAACAAGTGCTTATAATTTACCACTTTGTTGCAGGTTTTTCTTTAAATTTAGCATTTCAGGTAAATTTTAAGCAGTATTTAGGCATCCCCATCACATTCTGCTCCCTGTCTCACTATGCAAGGGCAACCATTATTTAATTTGTGTAATCCTACATCTTAAATATACTTCTAGAGCATTTTATATGTATTCAATACTTTAAAAAGTATGATAATACTTTCTATGTTGTTTTAAATATTCATAAATACTATTATACATACATGTTCAACTTGCTTTCGATCATGCAGCATTATGTGTTAGGTTGTCTATATAAATATATATGTAACTAATTTGTTCACTATTGGTAAAATGCTATGTAATATTTCAGTATATAACTGATTATACCATAATTAAGTTCTCCATTTCCATTAGACATTTTCAATTTTTCACTATTATACACAATAATGAAGGAATGTTCTCATACATATCTCTTCACATGTGCAAGAACTCTACGGGTGGGACCTTCCTGGTGGCGCAGGGGTTAAAGCCTCAGCACTATTAAGCTATCACCAGCCATAGTAGAGTGAGTTTGATCCCCGGCCGGGTAGCTAACCCATAGGCACGGCAGACCTGTCCTGTCTCACCGGCTCCCCTCAGCAGTGTATTTCAGTAGATCTGCCTGTTTTGCTCCCCACTCTGTCTCTGGTGAATACTCTTACCTCCTACACCTCTGGCCTACACTGCAGTTCTTGTATGCACAAATAAACAAATCTTAAAAAAAAAAAAAAGAAAAAGAACTCTATGGATATCTATACCTCAGGTGGAATTATTGATTGTAGGATATAAGCAATTTCTTTACTATGTTGTATCCATTGGTTCTCTGAAGGAATTACATGAATCTACATTCCTACCAGAAATGTCTGATAATTTTCTCTACATGCTTACCAATACTTCATATTTATATTGTCAGACTCTTTGTCAGTTTGATGGATGTAGGGTGAAATGTCCCTACTTTGGTTTAAATTCCCTTAATGATTGTTAAATTAGCAAATGTTTTCATAATTATTGGCTCTTTGAATTTCCTATGTGGTGAATTGTCTTCATGCATTTTGGGTTTTTTTTTTTTTTTGGTTATACTTGTTTGTAGTAGTTCTTTATATACCGTGAATACTAATATTATATCTCATATACTTGCAAATATGTATCTATCATAATTTCATTGTGATTATCAGGAAGACTTTTTAATACTTATATATCAGTTTTCTCTTAATGAATTATGGTTTTTGTGATTTTTGTAAAGTGTAGTATGCTGCAATTATATACATGTATACATAAATAGACATGTAAAATACACAAAGAAAAAATATAAATTTATTCACACACAAATATAGCCCACATATTCATCACATTGTCTAACAGTCTGCAAAATTTAAGTTACCATACTCACTGAGTGATTTCACAAAAAATTCATTCTATTTAACTGTGTCTATTCTATTATGTCACAATTATTTTTCACTGCAAATTGAGCACCAACCATATGAGGAAGTGTAGGATTTGGTATCAGAGAGTCCTAAGAGCAAGTCCCTGTTCTACAATTTACTACATCAATAGACCCTAATCTCTTTATGTCTCAGCTTCCTTACCTGTAACATGAATTTCTATCATAGTAACTATCACACAGATTCCTTTATCCATCTTGATATTCTAGTGTCTAAAACGGTAAAATAATGGCACTCTTCTAAGACCTTTACAATTAATCCTTTTGATCCTTACAACACATAATGAAAGAGGTACTATTATTATCTCCATTTTACAGATAATGAAATGGAGGGAGCATGAAGATAACTGAGTTGTTTGAGGCACATAGTTAAGCAAAGTCAGGATTTACACCACCAGAAACCATGCTCACCAGCACTTCACTCTGCTGTCTCCCAATAACTTCTTCCTTGTAAGTAAATATGAAAGAATAAATGTGAATCTTTAGTTCATCCCCTTTTATTTTCTATAACTCTATTGTATCAATTGTAAGATGCCATCAGTTGTAAAAGAAGAAAAAAAATGTTGCCATTAAACTACAATAGAACAGTTTGCCACTCATATATATATAGACTTTCATCAAGACTCTTAAGCCTACATGAAAAGGAAAATATAAGTAAATAAACTGCATAAGGCACTCCTAAAGCTTTACATTCACAGTCTAATTCCTCAAATATGCAGGACTGTGGGCTGTTATTTTTCCATACAATATTGTTCTCTGTGCTACCAAAAGTGCTGAATACACTATTTTCTAAGAGTGTTCTTCTGCTGTTTCCAAGACTTTCTTCCAAATGTTCCCTTTTTCTAAGCTTTGGTATGCATGTGCTGACAGTAAATAAAAGTTGTAACTGATGCCTAGCTAACAGCAAATATAAAATGCATCCTAATTTCATAAATATGAAAATGTGAACCAGAAGAAGTATACCATAGAAACAATGGACTGCAGTATATCCTTACCCTTGCTTACAAATAATAAGTCATCATAACATTAATGGGAAAATTAAACATTAGAGATGGGAAATCAGTGAGGAAAAGCATACAGGACCAAAACCTTCTCTCTTTCACTTTGAACCAACAATGCTTTGCTGACTTGGTAATACATACTGAGATTATCAGCTGTAAAGGAAATCATCCCATATGCCTCTGATTTCTTCTAGACTAGCAAATAATCAAAGAAGCATCTGACAGACTAATGAGAGAAAAAGTAAAAAAGAAGTTCAATAATAGCATGTACACATGGGAGTAACCTAACATGACTCAATTGCTTGATTTCAGATGCCATCTTCAATATCTTAACTTTGGGGAATTTGGGAAAGAGAAAAGGTGGATCAGGTAGGGAGGTGCAAAGGGATGGCACAGTAGAAAGGTATGCAGATTTAAGTTCTTCCTTCTCCATTGAAAACAAGTAAGAAGATTAGATCTTTTCTCACCCCTAATGCTCTACATGCTTTTATAGGAGAAGTCCACATCTTTTTCAAAAATAACTTCCACACAGTCTTCAGAACCCTTTCCATGAAAACAACCTTCTGCCAAATAGTATATCTTGGGGCAGCAGATTTTTGCTCCCCTACAGTATTCACTTATCAAGGATCCTGATCTAACATGTTCACTTTCTTTCTTGTGTTCAATAGCACTTTACTGTGCATTATATAATTTTTCAAAATTTAAATAGTGTGAGCTTTCTTTTAATAAGATAATGATTTTATTATAATTTTATCAAGGATTAAGCCACAGTATCTCCATATATTATAATATATATAATGGATTCACTGACCTCTGAACTACAATAAACTGTAGAGTATCCTAAAGGATGATTTCATCTATATCCAATTCATGCTTAAAATTTTCTCAAATAATGTTTGGGGTAAAAATGAGTGATGATTTCCAAATATTATTGAAGAAAAATATGTAAACTTTTTTCAATATTGGCACCATTTTACTTGATCTCAGTAAAGAATTTCTGGCAAAACTTCCAAGATTATAAAATAGATGCCTCATATCTTTGAGAAATTCAATTTGCAACTCATATATAAATAGATGAATTAATTGATACATAGTTTAAAATGTAGTTTTTTTCTTTAAAATGGAAATGAGTTAATTTTCTCAAGTCATACAAATTGTTACAGGTCTACTTCTTGATATGCTAAATTATCCTCATTGTTCTCCCCAGAAAAATGGAGAATTTTAAAGCATAAGTGAAATAATCAAACAAATAAAAGTTAAAACAATGAAGCTTCTTTTTCTCCCATCATCATCTTGCTGAGAAGAGTAGAAAATTAATACTATTGCTAAAAAGTGGGAAAATGGTGGTATTACATTAACAAATGCAAACTATACCATAAAGTCATAATAATTAAAACAGCATGGCAGTGGAACAAAAACAGACCAATGGAATAGAATTAAAAGTCCAGAAGTAAATCCACATATGACAAAGGAACAAAGAATATACACTGGACAAGGAAATTCTCTTCTATACATTCTCTTCAATAGAAGGAAATTCTCTTCGATATTGGTAAAATTAGACAGCCACATGCAAAAGAATTAAACTAGATCCTATTTTACTTCACATACAAAAATAAATTTAGGGGGCCTCCCTGGTGGCACAATGGGTTAAATCACAGCACTATGAAGCTACCCAGAGCCACTGCAGTACGAGTTCGATACCTGGCCAGGGAGCTTCCCACATGGTGCAGCAGACCTCTCCTGTTGCGCCCATTGCTCCCTTCAGCAGCATACTTCAGTTCATCTGCCTGTTCTACTCCCCACTCTGTCTATGGTGAATCCTCTCACTCCCCCACACCTCTGGCCTACACTCCAGCTTGTATGCATAACTAAGCCTTTTTTAAAAAATTAAAATGGATAAAAGACTTGCATATAAGAGATAAAACCATAACATACATAGTAGAAAACACAGGCAAAACATGCATGACATAAGATTAAGAGATATATTTGTGGATTTGGCCTTAGTATCAAGGAAAACAAAAGAGAATATAAATAATTGGGACTAACCAAGTTTTGCAAAGTGAAAGAGACCATAACTAAAATGAACAGACATCCTACTAAATGGGAGAAAATATTTGCACAGCAACATCTTACAAGGGACTGGTATCCAAGATCTACAACTCAACAAAAAGAAAACAAATAACTCAATCAAAAAATCAGCAGAGGAGCTAAATAGGCACCCATCCAAAGAAAACATACAGATGATCAATAAGCACATAAAAAAATGTTCATCATCACTTAACATCAGGAAATGCAAATAAAATCCACAATGAGATACCACTTCAAAACTGTGAGGACAGCCCACATCAAAAAGACCAGAAATAAGTTCTCTTCCCAGTACACTCTTGATGGGAATGTAAATTGGTCCACCCCCAATGCAAAGCAGTGTGGGTGTTTTTCAAAAGACTAAAAATGGATCTGCATACTGTATGCAGATTTTGGGGGGCTATCTACCCCCCCAAATACAAAAAGTACTCATTTGAAAAGAAACCTACACTTCTATGTTTATTGTAGCACTGTTTACAATAGCCAAAATATGGAAACAACCTAAGCACCCTGAAGAAGATGAGTAAATCAAGAAGATGTGGTGTAAATACACAGTAAAATACTACTTAGCTATCAAAAGAGATAAATTCATACCATATGCAACAACATGGATAGAGCAAAATAAGCTAGGAAAAAGCTAAATATTTATGGTGTCACTCATATGTGAGACATAGAAAAATGAAAGGGTCAGACAAAGACAAACTTAAAACCAACTTGAAAGCTGACCATAGATCTGTGGTTTCAGAGGGGAAGATGGGAGGATAGAAAGAATGGAGAGTGGGGGGAGAACACAATGGACTATGACAGAAATATATCTGCTTTGTTGGTGGGAGTGCTACAATGAGTATACCAGAGAGAGGGAATCCTATACTGTCAAAACACTAGCAAGGATGTAAAAGGATGGTACTTCAATATAAAACAGAAAATAAAAATAACTATGATTAAAAAATTAAAATTGCGGGCCTCCCTGGTGGCACAGCAGTTTAGCGCTGCGCTGTGGAGCTGTCGGCAGCAGCAATGCGAGTTCGACACCTAGCCAGGGAGAATCCCACATGGTGTGGCAGACCTCTCCTGCCTCGCCCGATGCTCCCCTCAGCAGCGTATTTCTGATCTGCCTGTTCTGCTCCCCACTCTGTCTCTGGTGAAGCCTCTCACCACTCCACACCTCTGGCCTGTACCCCTGTATGTATAAATAAAAAATCTTAAAAAAAAATTAAAATTGCACCCTTTAAAAAATAAAATGAATACTACTGCTGGTAAATGTGTGGAAAAAAATGACTTCATTATTCACTATTGTTGAGACCATATAAATTCAAACATTCACTTTGGAAGATATTTTGACATTTTGTGTAAAAGCTTTAAATTGTGTATATGCCTTGACCTAACAATTCACATTATCTAAATTAATCCTACGGAAACAATTAGGAGAGCACTCAAAGATGTAGATAGGACTTTTGCTAATGATCACATGATAAACAAGTCAATGATCTTACCCACTTTAGTGAAACATCAAAGCAATCGAGATGTTCAACTATAGTTGATTGAAAAATTAGGGTGTTTACATTTAAAAAAAATCTCTAGACAATAAAAATTATGAGTTAGATCTATATTTAATGACATGATGTGGCAAAGACAGTGATGTCTATTCAACCTTCCACTTTCTTCTTTCATATCCAATCTCTCTTGCAGCGAGGTGGAGTCATATAACTCAGTCTGAGCAATGAAATGTGTAAATAAGGTGTGACACTTTCAGACTGAGGCAATTAGATATCCAATCTTTTTTTCCAGTCTTGGCCACTCTTGCCTTGAAAATTGAGGAAGCAGGCCATTCTGAACTTTGCAGTTACAAGATGATGGTGATCCTGTAAGCTGGGGTCCCTAAGTGAATGTGTGGTATAGCGCCCTCCATGGATTCATTTGGGATATGTAACAATGGCAAGAAGTAGACTTTGGGAGAGGGCTATAGATTTTATTGCTTTTTGTTTACTTATATTTTTTGAAGTAACATTGATTTATAATACTGTATATGATTTAGAGATACAGGCTCACACTTCACCAGTAGTGTTATCACACCATATCACTACCAAAGTCTCCACAATCCTTCACCATTGGGTTGCCTCCCTTCCTTTGTTCCCCATCTTGTACATCCTTCTCTGGTCAATTCAATTCTATTATATTTCTAGGAATTGTTTTAGTTTAGTTCTGACTGTTCCTTTATATCTCTATATTCCACAAATGAATGAAATCATCCAGAATTTGTCCTTCTCCTTCTGATTTATTTCACTTAGCATAATTCCCTCCAGTTCTATGCATGCTATTGCAAATGCCAAGAGGTCACCTCTTTTTCATAGCTGAATAATATTCCATGGTGTATATATAATATATATAACACATCTGATCCACTCATCTATAACTGGGCACTTAGGTTGTTTCTATAACTTGGCAATTGTAAGTAGGGTTGCAATGAATACAGAAGTGCATATATCTCTTCAAAATAGTTTTTTTTTTTTTGGTATCCTTTGAATAAATGCTAAAGTGTGAATAGAATTACTGGATCATATGGTATATCTAGCTATACTATTTTGAAACCCTTGATAACTGTTTTCCATTGGACCAGTCTATATACGACCAACACTATAAGAGGGTTCTTTTTCTCCACACCCTCACCAACATTTGTTCTTTCTGGTTTTTTTGATATAGGCCATTCCCTCTAGAGTAAGTTTGGATCTCACTGTGATTTTGATTTGCATTTTCATGATGATAAATGATGTTGAATGTCTTCTCATATGCCTGTTGGCCATTTGTATATCTTTTTTTTTAAATGTTATTTTTATTTATGTCTTTTACATTAATGTATATTCCCCATAGGTTTCCCACCTCCAAGTCACTCGTCAACCATCACCACAGTCCCCTGTGCTCCCCCTCACCTGTTCTGAGCCCCAATCCTCCCCCCTCTCTCACTGATTGTCACTCTTGCATTTGGTTCCCCTATATTCCTGTTATAAGTGAGACCATTCAATATATTTCTTTTTTCTTTTGGCTTATTTTGCTGAGCATGATCCCTTCTAGTTCCATCCATGTTGCTGCAAATTGCATGTGTTTATCTTTTTTGAATGCTGAATAGCATTCCATTGTGTATATGTACCATATCTTCTTGATCCAGTCATCCATTTTTCGGCATCTGGGTTGTTTCCATACCTTCGCTATTGTAAATAGTGCTGCAATAAACATACAGGTGCATTTATCCTTTTGGATTAGTGTTTTTGTGTCCTTTGGGTAGATTCCCAAAAGAGGTATTGCTGGGTCATATGGAAGCTCCACTTTTATCCGTTTGAGGAAATGCCATATAGTTTTCCATAGTGGTTGGACCAGTTTGCATTCCCACCAGCAGTGTAGAAGAGTTCCTTTTTTTCCACATCCTCACCAGCAATTGTTTTTGCCTGTTTTTTTAATATGTCATTCTCACTGGCATGAGGTGGTATCTCATTGTGGTTTTGATTTGCATTTCCCTGATTATAAGTGATACTGAACTTTTTTTCATATAGCTGTTGGCCATTTGCTTTTCTTCTTTGGAGAAGTGTTTTTTTAGCTCTTCTGCCCATGTTTTGATTGGATTGTTGGCTTTGTTTTTGTTGAGTTGTGTGAGCTCCTTGTAAATTTTAGTTATTAGTGCTTTTAGTTATCACCCATTATCAGTTCGGGTGCATGAGTGGAGACAGTTCCTTCCCCTAGAGCGCCCAAGAGTCTGCTTCCCCGTGCAAGCCTGGGGCCCAGCCAGCGATGGCAGCAGTGTGTGGGGGCGATCAATCAATCTGGGCTCTCCTCAGTCCCTAAAAACCCCAGCAGTCGCCTGGGAGGGTAACTTGCTGCCGGTGGTTAAACTCCTGTTGGGGAACTCACCCGGTATCAGCTGGAGTGCATAAGTGGGGATGGTTCTTACCCCTAGAGCACCCGAGAGTCTGCTTCCCCAACCAAGCCTGGAGGCTCAGCCAGTGATGGTGGCAGTGTGTGGAGGTGGTATGCCTTTATATGGTCTTTGGAGATGTGTCTATTGAGTTCTTCTGTCCACTTTTTTTTATTGTTTTTGTTTTCTTTTTTCTTGAGTCATATGATTTTGTAGATCTTGGATATTAGTTCCTTATCAGATGTATGATATGCAAATACTTTCCCCCACTCAGTAGGATGTCTTTCCATTTTAACAACAGTTCCTTTGCTATGCAGTGGCACTTTAGTTTGATATAGACCCATTTTTTTTTTTTACTCTTTTGTTTTTTCTGCTATAGGAGTCAAGTCCCCAAAGATACACCAAAGCCAATTAAGTATATTGTTTTGTCTGTTTTCTTCTATTATATTATTATATTTGGTCTTATCCAATTTTTAATTTATTTTCAGTTGACTTGTGTGTATTGTGTGAGATAGTGGTCTAACTTCATTTTTCTTCCAGTGGTTGTCCAGTTTCCCCTACTCCAGTTGTTTGTTGAAGTGACTTTTCTTTATCCATTATATACACTTGACTCTTGTCCTAGGTTAGCTGTCCACATAAATGTGGGCTTATTTCTGGCCTCTGAATTCTGTTTCACTGCTATGTGTGCCTATTTTCAGTCCAACACCATACTGTTTCTATTGCTATATCTTTATAGTATAGTCTGAAGTCTGGGAGAGTGATACTTCCATTCCTCTTCTTTTTTTGTCAAGATTGCTTTGGCTATTTGGGCTCTTTTGTGGTTCTTTATAAGTTTCAGTAATGTCTGCTCTCTTTCTTTATGACTGCCTTTGAAACTTTGATAGAGAGTGCATCAAATCTATATAGTGCTTTGAGTAAGATGACAATTTTAACATTGTTAATTCTTCTAATCCATGAGCATGTAATTTCTTTCAATTAAGTTGTGTCTTCTTTCTTTTAGCAATGTCTTCTACTTATCTTAAGTAGGTCTTTCACCTCCTTTGTTAGGTTTATTCCTAGGTACTTGATACTTTTTTATGTTGCTGTAAATTGGATTGTTTTCTAGATTTCTTTGTCTTCCACTTTCTATATAAGAGTGCAATAGACTTTTTGTATAAGAATTTTATGACACTCTGCTGTGCTGATTTTTTTCTAGTAAGGAATAAACTTTTATACTATTTAACTACTGGTATCATGAAATTTTTGTTACTGCAGCATATATTAGCCAATCCTAACTAACACACAGTCTAAAAGGTTATGACATATTAAACACAAGATGTGTCAAGGATATAATATGCTAAGAAGTAACAGTTTATTTTTGTTTTATTGTAATTTTCCTTTATTATAATTTTTTACTTCTTATGATTTTTAAAAATGAGCATTTTTTTACTTTATAAAAATTTTACAAAAATTATATAAAATACCAAAAAGCTTCAAGAATGGTTACAAACAAACACAAAACATCTAAATTTCACTAGTTCTTTTCAAGCTAATAGTTTTTAGAAATATAGGTTACACAGGTATACAGACAGCACAGGTTGTTCAGTCCACTTTGGTATGGGAAGGAAAAGCGAGTAAGTGCTTCTATGTCACAACACTGAGGCAAGTGAAAGAAGATTCTCAGTGGCAGTAAGAAAGTTGTGGTATCTTACAATGTAGGATGGAACATTAAGAACAAATGTCTTTTCTGTGGAAAAAGCCTTGGAGGAAAGTAATGATGCCAGAGATAAAGAGCAGAACTCTGACTTGTCCAAAAGGCAACAGAAAACAGCATTTATATAAAGGTTTTGTGGCCTTCACAAAATTCTAAAAGTTAGTGTTCTTCATCCTGTCCAGACACTGACCTCTTTTTCCTGTGGATCCCCTCATTCTCTTTCTTTCCTACCTTGTCTCTGTGCCTTCTGTCTTTCACCCATTTTCTGCTTATTTTGTTCTTATGAACCATCATGGCCTCAGGATATTTTCCATTACTCAGAAATTTTTCCATTTCTATAAAAGCAGTCAGGATGGAAAAGAGAATATGCACGGTTTCTGATGAAAGTAAGTTGAAAGAGTTCCTTCCTGTTCCCTCCTGGTGAAGAGTGAAGGTTATAGAGAGGGATGGAAAACATGAGTGTTACTGATTTAGTCAAGGTTATTGCCCGAGAGGCAGAAGATTTTTTCCTTGATAATGATTAGCCCAATGGGCTAGATGTTAGGGCTAGAAGCTTTCTTTTGTTGCTGCATAAGCATTGACTAATCGGTTTACTTGTTTTCCATTTAATAAGGCAAATCCATAAGCAGGGGGCTCCCTAGTTTTCTGACATGACATTGATGTAAAGCTTAAAGATACTTTTCTTAAAAGCAGAGAGAACTGAATGGAGGTTTGATTCTGTGCCATGGTGATAATGAGGATCAGCTAAGGAGGTCTGTTACTGGCAGAACTGGTGTGTGCTTTAAGACACACGGTGGTGCCAAGAAACAATACAAAGTGTGAGAACAAGCAGACTGAGTCACCATCCATTGCAGATTCTAAATTGTACACTTCTGTCTCTATATATAGCATGTCAAAAGTGTCATTTCTGCTGTCATGAGAACTTTTTAGATTGTCACCACCATAAGTACAGCAACAGTAACATTTCTTTATATTAACTACATCTGAATCCCACAGCAAGATGTAGTTTCCCCTGACACATTTGACTTGGGGAATATTAGGCTGGGAGACTCTCTGGGGGAAATGGGGCCCTGCTTCTTGATTCTGTGTAAAGAAAAGTCGTTCTGGTTGACATAGACTACAGAATGTTGTACTTTTTTGGATCTGGCTGTCAGAAATCTCCAAGTATGGTGTGAAAGATGTATAATATTCTTTCACCAAGGCTATTTTTTAACCGGTATTATGTGGGTTTGAAAACAGAATGGGAGTGCCCTCGCTAATAATCCTTCAGCATCCTGATTGTACAGCTGAGGTGCTGGAGGCGAGGGGCTGTCACATTTTCAAATGCAGGGGGAAAGAAAAACGTTTTAAAGGGTCATATGTATTTCTCTTCTGTTATTTCCATCTTAAAAAAATACATCTTTGGTTCATTTTGGGAAAGTTCTTATTTATGCATATGCATCATCAAATAAAGCCTCCCTTTGTTACATAGGACAAAACAATTCTGGGGAATGCCCTTAGGGATGTTTTAATGAATGATCACTTTTATTTTTTCCTCTTCCTATAGTAAAAATAAATCTAGTTAGTCTCAAGAAAATATAAGTGTTCCTACTATAGAAAACGTACTATGACATGATGTAGTGAAAATTCACTTTAAACAAGCATTAAAAACACCCACACTCACAGTATGGGATAAAGATGAGAAAGAAGTCAGAGTCCTTACCTCCAAGGAGTAACCATATGATTTTTTTTAAGCTCTGAAAACAGGTTCTTTCATTTTTACATTAAAAATATTTACATACAGTAAAATTCACGGTGGTGCATAAGAGTGCAAATTTTGAAAAATGCAGTCATGTAACCACCACCAAAATGAAGACACAAAACACACCTTTTCACCCCAAAAGTCCCTTTGTATCAAGCCCTGCCGCACCCTGAAACTCTAACAACCAATTGCTTTCTGTCTTCATAGTTTTACCTTTTCCAGATTATTTTCTAAATCCGATCATACAGTATGCCATCTTTTAGCTCTAGCTTCTTGCACTTAACAAAAACACATTCCTTGTTATTGCCAACTATAATTTCATTGTATGTATGTACCACAGTTCACTTATCAATGCAGTTGAAAGATATCTAGGTGGTTTTTAGTGTTTGATGATTACGAAAAAAGTTGCTATCAATATTCATGTACAGGTTTTTGTTTCTCTTGGGTAGCTTTTATTTCTCTTAGGTAAATATCCAGTAGTAGGATTGCTAGGTGAATGGTAAATGTATGCATAATTTTAAAGGAAATTGGCAAACTGTCTTCCATATAGCTAAACCATGTTGTATTCCCACTAGCTATGTACAAGAATTCCATATGCTCAGAATGCTTGCTCACACTTGCTATTGTCAGTTCTCTTTTTATTATTTAACCATATTAATAGTTTGTAGGGCTATTTCAGTATGATTTTGATTTGTATTTCTCAAATGACTGATATTGACTATCATTTAGTGAGCTTATTTGCGATTTATTTATCTTCTTCAGTGATGCACTTGTACACATCTTTTGCTCATTTTGAAAAGTGGATTCCTTGTTTTTTAATTGAGTTTTGAGAGTTCTTTATACTTTTTCAGATAAAAATATTTCATTAGACACACTTTTTTGCAAATATTTTCACGAAGTCTATGACATCTTTTTATTCTTTTAGCAATGTCTCCTGTAGAACAGGTTTTCATTTGCATGAAATCCAATGTATCAGTTATTCTTTTGGTGTTTATGGTGTTTCAGCAAGAAAATTTTTGCCTACCCCAAAGCCACAAAGATTTTCTCTTACCTGTTCTTCTAGAAATTTAATAGTTTCAGATATGTTTTGAGTTAATTTTTGTGTGATATATGGAGTTGGGTCAAGGTTCATTTTTTTTCTTTATCCAATTGCTTTAACACTATTTGATGAAAATATTATGCTTTCACGATTAAGCTGCATTTACACATCTGCCAAAAATCAATTGAATAAAATTGTGGGTCTACTTCTGATTCAAATTTCCATTCTGTTGATCTATGTGTCCATCTTTTCACCAGTATCAGAATGCCTTAATTATCAGGTCTTTCTCCACAAAAGGGTCAGACAGGCTTTTCACAATAAGCCCACAGTAGGCCTCTTGTGGGTCAATCAAGGCCCTAATCACCTTGGGGGTTCTATTATCATTACTTAAAGAATGCAGAATTTTGGGGGGTTGAGAACAGTGAGGGTCGTGAAGGTTAGGAGAAGCTTCTATACTTGGCTAAGTCCTTGCTCTTTTCTAATTGAAAGAAGAAATCATGTCTGAAGCTTATGGCCCTTTTCCTAACCTAAGAATCAATTACTGCTCTCCTTTATAATCTAGAGAAAGTAGTTTGGGGTCTAATCCAGTTCTAGTTTTATCAATAAACACTTTCTCTCTAAGAATTTCATCTTCACTCTCAGAGTAAGAATGAGGTCACTCCTTCCTTATCTGCCCTGTAAAGTCTCCCCCCTCTGTCTTTTATACATTTGGTTCTAAAACATAGGATAAATATTCCTGGTCCATTCCATTATTCTTTGGAATTTGTAACCATGTAAATTCTTTACATATATGTTATTTAGTTGATTGTTCTTCCTTTGCTAAGCCCTCTAATGATGTTTTGATTACTCATCCTGCCTGTAGCCAAAAGGATAACGATGATTACTAAAGTTTTATAGTAAATCTTAATATCAGATTGTGTGAGTTGTCCAACTTTTCTGTTTCAAAATCATTTTGACTATTCTTGCTCTTTTGCCTTTTCACATGAAATTTAGAATCAGCATGGTAATTTTTACAAAACGTATTGCTGGGATTGTGTTGATTCTATATTTTAAGGACATAAACTTCTGCAAAATATAATTACAAATACTAAGAGGCATGCTATAATCAATCCACATGAGCCATTCCTATTTGTGAACATTTAATAGTTACATAAACACCCCTCTTTTAGAACAGTATTGATTGAATGAAATATTGGGAAAAATATTAAAATTAAAACATCCATTTCTTGGTCAAACACATTCCAGTGGCTGGTCTCAGCATAAATAACAACTTAGTTTTCAAATATGCAATCAGCAGAATTATCCTTGGAAGTCAACGTACTTAGGCATAAAGAAGATAGTTCATCTTCCTAGCATACTCTGCTTAATTGTGTCAAGATCACAAACTGAAAACTGAAAACAAGAGTCTCTCTGCCCAGAGATCGTGTGGTGTCATGTAGAGAGCCACTATTTCCTACAGGATCCCTGTCTGCTTGTCCTATTTGAAGAATGACAACACAGCTGCTGAGGGACACAGGCTCCAAGTTAAATTATGAGAAGGAGGGATGGCAAGGGGTATTTCATCATATGGGACTCATTCCAGGTCCAAAATGAGCTTATAAAAGGAAGCCCACGTTCATGGGGCCCTGAAATCACTAACATGTTAATATCATAGAAAAAAATAGTACTCTTTTTCACTAGTTCATCTACACCCTGTTTGTTTCTTCCCTTCAAATGGATTGTTTGATGAATTGCCAGTTTTCTTGGTATCCTGCAGATTCCATTGTAGAAGTTGTAAAAATCTTTTAATTGCACCAAAGCAAGTACCCATCCTTTGTTGACATGGGGCTGGCTTGTGTATTGAGAAATTTTCAAACAAAGTCTGTGGATAAAAGTACAGCAGCATGTTTTGCACATTGAAGGGGAAAAATCAAAGAGATTGTTTTTTTTTTTCTTGTTGTCACAAGCTTTCTGGCATCGTTTTAAATTTATTTATAATACTGCTGTCATTAATATTATGTTCACTTGGTTGAAATTATTTTTTTTCTCCCCTTTAGAAATAGAGCTGCTCAAGACTGATAAATAATAACACATTATATAAGAACTGTGGATTATTTAACATCCTGATTAATGAGATATTTTCCACCCCCAAATGACAATCTTTAGAGCTTTGCAGATGTAAACTTGTCAATCTCAGGTCATGAATAGTGTTTACATTTGAAAGATGAATCTGATACACTAGCAAAATGGTTAATTTTGCCCTCAAACCTTTTTTAAGAAATCACTGATGGAATTAGTCAGGATGAAAAGTTCTCACTGATCATGAAGTAGTGCATACAGATGTTGAATTACAATGTTATGTACCTAAAGCATAATGGTATAAGCCACTGTTACTTTTATAACAATTTATTTTTCAAAATGTTGTTATAATACTAATAATTAAAGAAAGAAATGAAAACAATCTGACCTTGTCTGTATGGTATTGAGCCAGACCAGAGAACACAAGCTCATGAAAGTGCAAAGAGTTTTGTGAATATAGATTCAGATTCTGCTAAAGTTCGTTTCAACTTGCTTTATTATCAGATCAGCATGCCAAAATATATAAAGGAGATAGTGGTAAGGTGAGAAGACTATAAAGGAGATGGGGGTACAACACAACTCACCTTACTGCAGCATCTCCTGTTCTGACATCCCACAGGTATTCATCTACTCACAGAGTTGGAATCTCATATTCAATCCTCTTTATACTTTAGACTAGAATATGGCAGTGACATAGGTCCTGCACTATTAGCATGTGAAGGAATTCGTGGGTGGGGGGAGCTTAGTTACCTATTTCCCCCATCATCAGATTTCTTATCAGGGCAGTAGGTGGGGCCATGACCTGGCACAGCTGTTTTTCCTCCATAGATGTTGCATTTAGAATCACTTGATATTGCATTTAGTCTCATTATGCTATCTGCTTCTCTTTATTAAGCATACTTCCAATGGCAGAGCTATTGCTAGGTGTTCTCATTGCTTTAAGAAAAAGACATGTCTACAATAAAACATATTTATATCTCAGATTCCTCAGCCTTTGTAGCCATTTTTAACTAAACAAAGAGACTGGGGAAGTTCTCAAGAAACTAGCCAGGATATAGATACAAGAGGAATTTGGTAATTATAGAGTAAATTAAAGTATAATTGCTTTGGATTATGTTTTATAGGAATTGTTATTTTTAACAATGCTTCATGCAACCCCAAATCATCAAAAATACATATGGTTTTTTAAAGTATGGGTATAAAAGAGACCAAAGTATTGATTTTTAAATAGTGGCTCCAAGACTTTACAGATTTCTATATCTCTGGATTCTCAGTCCTCCCCAGTTACTTCAGTTATAAAAAGTAGAATAAATTTCCTAACAGCATAGTTTATCTAATCACAAAGAACACATTAAAATCAGGTTATAGCTACATGAGTAAGTATTCTTTATAGTGTCACAAGCTCCCTTGTTTCCCAATGAGGAAGAAGGATCCCTCCTTACTAGAAGGGAGCTACCACCTGAATTTATGTTTGACATAATCAAACAACCCGATGATTACATTCTTTTCACAATAACATCTGAGCATCCATTAGGGGAGATAAGACTAAGGGCAGAATTAATGCTGCTAGAGAGGAATTTCATGTTTTCTATGAACTCTCACTGGAGAGTTCAAAACCAGGAGGGATGGGGCAAAGGGCAATAATAAGTACATTTGAGAGACTAGACTCTCAGTGGTGCCTATACCTGGAGACAGTAGCCCAGGAAACCTAAAAATAGTGATTTTAAGAGGAAAAAGGAACACTATGAATGTAGACATTTAACTCACCTCCACTCCCAACAGCCATGGAAATGACTAGAGAGTTTAAACTAATATGCCAGTATCAGTGCTGGAAATGAGGAAAAAATGCTACTCACATGTCAGACACTTGGGAATTTCTACTGTTTTCAAAGTGATATGGAGGGCCAGTGTGTGGCTTTCCATATTGTGAGATACCTGGGAAATAGGTACAGGAGACCCTGAAAGAACTCCACTAACACCCTATAGCTAAGAGGAATGAGGGCAGGATATGGGGCAGGCAGCCACAGTAAACAGAAAATATGTGTAGATGAGCTTCCGTCTAGAGCAGATGGCCCCTATGAACCAAGAGTTGGCAGAGGAGGGCTTCCTCTGAAAGACATAGAAAAGATACTGTAAGTCAAAAGGAGACCATCTGGAGGAAGCAGAGGAAATGCCTTCCCTAAAATAGACTTACTGCAAGAAGAAAAGCTCATTTTATAAAATGTCTAATTTGGATTTTCAAAAATATATGTCAAATATCAAAAGGAAGGCGTTAAGAAAAGTCAAATTTCATGAAGGTAAAAAATAAAACTGTCAACTAAAACCTGAGGAGGGGCAATGAAAAGCAGACTGGATGTTGCCGAAAATTCACTTTAATAAAATAGAAGAAAAGTTTCAAAATTCATCCAGAGGTGAAAGATAAGATGAAAATGATTTTAGAAAATATAAGTTCTATGAAAGAAAAATTCTAATTATCCAAACTGTGTATAAAAGATAAAGAATGATAGGAATTAAGAATAAGAAGGGAGAGAAGCAGAAAGGGTATAAGTAAGCAATAAAAGAAATTTTAAATTAATAAAGCCTTAGTCTATAGAATAGAAAAACTCCCTGAAAACTACCAACGCAAGAATATAAAAAATTTTTATTTTCTCAAAGACTATGTCTACTCATCTAAAACATTCATATCCGTAAAACTCATACTATTAATAAGTCTCTAAGGCAAGATAGCACTTGAAATATTTTCCCTCCAGACTACACTTCTATCAGTTCTAAGAAAGATTTATGTTTAGGTTAAGTGCCAAATAAAATCTTCCTAAGACACACAAAATTCAGGATGACAGTACTAAATTGAAAGAAATCTACTAAAGTAAACTAAAAATATTAAACTAATTTTGTTAGCAAGTATCAACCAGACACCTTAATTAACTCCCTCTTAATAAAGAAATTTAGACAATCACTCTAAACTTGCAAATAATGAATTCACTTGTCTTTGATAATGTAGCTACAAAAGTAGAAGAAAAGTTTTAGCTGTTTATTCAATTCAAAACAAAAGCTGGCATTCCCAAGTATTCTTGTATAACAGAAAAGCATATAATGTGAATTTCAGCTTCAGGGCTATTAAGCAATGTAATAGAAGAATGGATTATGAATGTCTATCTCTTTCTGTCTGTGCTGTAAACCTCTGCCATATATGGTATACATAGAAGAATCTCAAACTGTCTTAGATTGAGCAACATGCAAACAGAATCCTTATTTCTCAATGAACTTGACTAGACAACACAAATACACATATAGGTGTATACCACAAGCATCCCACAAGAACTTGGCACCTTGTCTCTCAAATTAAAATGATTATTACCCACCAATGGATTGCTCTTGCACGTCATCCCTTTTCCAGACTACCTTTCATCTGTGGTTCTTTATTCATCTATATTAGCAACCTGTTTGGGATGAGTCTTCTGACTTTGACCTGGACATCAATTCCAGGTCATATCTTTCCCATGACCCTACTGAACCTCTAGAGCTGACACTATGATTCCTAAATACTGCTCTGTAGGAACTCTATTCTCAATAGAGAAGGACAAAAATTATTCTACAGCTGAACTTCATGAGGTCAATGGAAATCACAATGTCAGAAATGATTTATAGATTTATAAGTAATTAACATGATTGAATTTTCTCCAATGGAAGGACATAGAGGAAAAAACTTCCCAATGACTTTGAAAAATAAAGCGGCTAGTTATGGAACTTATTCAGCTAAGGGAAAATTACAGAAAATATAGTTTCCTTAATAGTTGGAAATAAATGTATGTCTAAGAATTGTCCTTAAATTTATGGCCATGTAATAAAAATATGGCATTTATTTTATTTTACTTAGTTCTGTGATGGTGAGTTCTCTTACATTAAACCACAAATTAAAAAATGCAAATTTGGTATCAGAATATGAGTGTCTTGACTAAAAATTATCCCACAAGTTCTGAAATGAACTCAACCCATTAAGCAACACTATATACATTGATTTGATTAAAAATAATATCAATGACTAATAATATACTATACCTTCATTGGTAAATTTTTCATAGAAATAGATTGACATTACATCATATGACTTTCAAACTGGATATTTCAACTTATAATTTTATAAATTTGAATAAATCCTTATGAGTACATATAATGTCTAGTTGAATGGCCCATTATTTAAAAAATATGAATGTTTTTGCCTAGATGATTAACCATGTATACAATGAAAGATACAAGAAGAATGATCATAAAAAAATTAGATTATAACTAATTGCTCACAGTGTAAGTTATAAGACCAATTTCCATCAAAAATTATAGGTGAACACCAAGAAACAGAACCTCTAAACTCATTACCTGCACATCACAAATGTCATTAATCATATGCTCATTTTAAAAATATGAAGATTAAATATGTTTATAAGTCAAGACTAGAACCAAATGATCCATGGAGAAAAACATACTAGTATTGCAATAAATCTTTTGCATCTTAATTTATTTCACATGAATATTTGTTTTTCTTTCTAATTCCTTAAATGACTTGGGATCTGCCTACCTTTGTTTTAGGAACATTATGGCACAATATTCTAATATTTTATTTCTGTATTCTACAAAGATCCAGGCTAGAAAACACTCCACATGAAAGATGAAGGACAATAAAAAATTAGAAAAGGAAGGTATATAATTTTGGTCAGTTCTTGAGCTAGGAGAGGCAGATTAACAACAGTGGGAAAAGTTAAAACATAAGTATGAAAAATTAGTATTATTTTTTGTTTCAAAGCATGATGTACAGAGATATAGCTGAAACTTCAATGTGTGTATGTGGGAAGAGGGAGTGGGGAGAGAGGGTGGCATGAATGTGCTGCTGATCACATGAATCACAGAATCACATGCCCCCACAAATCATTATGACACCCTTCTCAGAGTTAAAGGAAACTCAGACATGTTAAAAGGTGAAATTTCTCTGTGAAACATAAGTATTGTTTCTATTTTGTACTAGAGCAGCATAAAAAGATACAAAATCTGTCAGGAAAGAAACATGAAGAAAAGATAAGTCTTATCTAACCCAGAAGTCTACTTCTATCAGCCGCTAATACTCAACATATTTCAGTTGCCAATTATGAATCCTTCTATTCTGACTGCACACATATCCTTTAGCAAACTTTTTGAATAGTTGTGTCTTAATTTTGGATTCTAAAATTAAAATTTTGGATTCCAAAATTAAGACCAAGGTTATTCATCTTTCTCCATGGTCAAGTCTGGTTTAAAAAAAGAAAAGTACATGCCATGCTTCTCCCATGTTCCTGAAAAAGTTTTCTCAAGCAGGCTGGCCTCAGGGAAATACAATACATGAGAAAAGTCTTTTGTCTGTCTTCCCTGGGTTGTCCAGCATGTGATTTCAGGGTGGATTTCTAGTCCATTCGAGGTGGTATACTGCTCACCACAGGCTCCAGATTCCTTGTTTTTCTGGTTTTGCACTTCACCTCAGATATACCATAATAGTTAAACAGATTTTTCTGGACATTCTAAATTTTGAATTTTGTACAATATGGTAGCAAAATTAGTATTTGTAAATTGTTTAAGTTTGGGTATTTGGATGGATGGTTTGGAAATTTAAGAATGAATATTTTGAAATTGAAACCAGAAAAGAACTTCAAAGCACCTATCTCTGTTTTTCTAACTTTCTGAGAAGATGGCTTGTAAATTCAGATTCACTATTAGATGTGGATGAAAATTGCTGATTTACCTGAGCGAGCTGTTACCATCTCATTTTATGTTCATAATGATGAAGTGAGAATCCTGGCAAGTAAAAACTGTTGTTTAAAACCTAAGAGGCTGGAAGCATCTGTCAAACAGTGTATTCAGGCCCAACCTAATGGTTTACAAACCAGATGATGAGTGTGTACATGTTATGAATTGCTGCTGTATGTTGCTTTCCTAAGTTTTGTACACAAAGTGGTGAAAGTTTTCATTCTACTGATGTGATTCATCAATACAACAGATGAGATGCTTGATAGAAACATTGCTGTCATTTCTAATTAATTCATAAGCTATTGTTCAACTCCCTTTTATGTTACAGGCCCAGCTGAGAGCCCAGGAGCTTATGTTTAATCAGACACAGTATAAGTCTATCTTACACAGAATATCAGGATAATGACCACTATAATATTTTTGAAAAACCTAAGTCCTTAAGTCTGTCAGGCTTGATTTAAGAAGACTCACTTTAACTCCTTGGAAGAACTCATTTTTATGGAAACGTTTTATATTTTCCAATTGATCATTCATATATTTTCATTTCTCCTTTAAAGATAATCAAAAGATAGCTTTTCCAAAGCTGCTAACATGTAGGAAACTACAATTGTTAGTAGGAGTGAAAGCAGAAAGGTTGGGTGTAGAAGGAATTTATACTTGGTGTTTGAATTGAATTTTGAGACTGAAAGAGAAAAATTTGAGAAAATAAGTGGCATTATTCACAACTTCTAGAGAAGACAGCTTTGATTTGCATTTAGGTACCAGTCAGAACTGAGAATTGCTAGCTGGTCTATGACAACTAGTACAATCATTTTATGACAAGGGTGCCCATTATTATCCTAACGCAAAACCTTAGTTTTTCTTCCTAATTGTCTGCAAGTGAAGCCAAGTCTCTTTAGAATTTTCTCCCAGCTCCTCTAAGAATTCTCTTCTCATTAGGGTCTTACTGTAGACATTGTTTTTCAGTGTCAAGTCACTCAACTGATTGTGCTCACATTCTCAGTTTAGTCAGCTATGGAGTATCTGGAAATTGATTACCATTAGTAACAAATTCAGTGTCTGCAGAATCATAGAACGGAGATTGTCTCTTATTTGGGTTGCTTGCCTTGGAAAAAATAACTTTATTATCTTGGATTAAAAAACAATCTTTAAATGAAACTGATTTGGTAATTTTATATTCACCAAGATTAAGAGGACTCTTCTTTTAAAAATATGGTCTAATACCAGGAATTTGACAGCTCATTACACTTTCATTTTTTTTTAAAAAGCTGTGCTTTTGTCCATTGAAAAAAGAAAACAAAAGTTAAATTTTAGAATGAATGAATATATAGTGATGTAGAAACATAACAGTTTACATCACTCATTTCTTTTAGCTAGCTCATATTTAAAGTTTCAATGATTCTTAAGTTAGAAGAATTTATATTTTTATAGATTGATGGTTAAAAACACACACAGCGAGATATATATATATATAGCATAGTACTATAGTACTATACTATAGTACTATAGTATGTGTATATATATATACATCGCTGTGTATATATATGTATACATATTGCTGCGTGTGTATATATATATCGCTGTGTATATATATATATATATGGTATACTTTATTATACATATAATATACTACAATAGAAATGATTCATGATTAATGAAACAGTTGTAGAATGGGATAGCCTAGTGTATTAAAATTTTACACAACTGGAAAATTTGTATATTAACATTTTAAAACCTATCTAAATTACATTTATTGGGTTTTAGAAGCAGTGTGTTAACTTAAGTCTAAATTGAATCTGTTTATCTCCAAATTTCTCAGTGAGGTAACTCAATGTCTATAGTGAAGTGCTAAATATAAGTATCTCTTCCACTACAGATAATTACAGAAGGGTCCTAGCAATTGAGCTGAATGACAAGAACTCACTCCTATCCACTAGAACATACTATTGTATCCTTCTATCTATCTTACTTAATGCAATCTTTGGTCCTCTCTATAAGGAAGTCATCTGGGAACCCCTAGGCTTATGTTTTAGGGCCAGTAGCTTCTGTCTGATTAATTGGAGGAGGATCCCCACCATTTTAATATCTTAATTATGGCATAAGACTCTGTTAAACATTGCAGAAGTAAAGACTAATAAAATAGACATGGCCCATGTCTCATGGAACTAGATAGTGACTTCTAAACAGTCATTTTTATATATGAAGAGACACTTTCAAATCTCTTCAAGCATATAAAGGAAATTAACTGCTTGAAAGAAAGGTATTCTATGAGTGAGGATACTGTGTTGCAAGACAAATCCAACTTGAATCAACTTCAATAAAAACAAAGACACAAAAGAGGAGCAAGACACTGAATACAGAGGTTTGCACATACAAAAAACTGCAAGGGTATAATCTTTAGTGATGATTACTGGTATGAGGAATTGGGAAAAAGACAACCAAAAGTAACAAAATCTCTATATGAATTTCATAACTTATTAAAAATGTCCTTGCTCCATTCTTTCCTGCTGCATTTAAGCTTTATCCTCATGGCAGGGAGTATAGTTGTTGCCAAATACTTTCAGTTTTATGGCCCAAAAGGACAAGGAGTCTTTCTGATAGCTTATAAAAATCTCACGGAAAATTTTGATTGAACCAACTTAGGACTCCATACCTAGACCAGTCATTGTGGCCAGAACAATAGTAGGTGAGTACTATAGTAAGTTCAGCCTGAGTTAGGGGGTTCTTTAAGATTCTTGGACCCAATTTCAGTGTGTGGTAGGGGTACCCTCACCACACAAACCACCAACACCACCACCAAAGAGCAAGCAGTTCTCAAGTATCAGCTAAGTGTAGCTTAACTCATTTCTGACACTATTTACCCAGACATAGTATCAGATCCCACAGGGTAAGGATTAGACCTGTAAGAATTCCCACCCACCACTCCTGCCTTCAGATGCCAATGACAAACACAGGCTGTTACCTGTGTTTCTGACAATCCAGGTACAAAACGGAGGTTCCAACAAACCCCTCCAACTCAGAATGCCAGCTCCAAGTTCAAGTATTGCTTGCACTGCTGACCTACTGGCTGTAAATCAGAGGTTCCCATGACCCTCTCTACCGGCTTGATTACTTTGCTGAAACAACTTCATACCTCTGTAGTTACAGAAATGACATTTTTACAAATTAATAAAATTTGAAAAGAAAAACATTTTACTTATGAGATTACCAGTTTATTATAAAAGGATATACTTAGGAATAACCAGATGGAAGAGATACATAGGGCAATGTACGTCGAAAGGTGCGTTAAGCTAGTATTCCTCTTCAGGTGCCAACCTGGAGCACCTTCACATGTTCACCAGCCTGGAAGCTCTGTGAACCCAGTCCTTTGGAGTGTTTATGGAACTTTCATCACATAGGCACCACTGATTAAATCAAAGACCTGAGGCAATTGATTCAATCTTCAGTTCCTCTCCTGCTCTCCATAGGTCAAAGGATGGAACTAAAAGTCCCAGCCCTCTAATCACCAGGTGTCTGGTTCTCCTAGCAACCAGCCCCTACCTTAGGGATAATACACCTTTTTTAGCATAACAAAAGACACCTTTATTTCTCTTACCTCCCAGGAAATTTCTAGGGTGCTATACCAGACACAGGGACAAAGACCAAATAAATATTTCCTATTATAAATCACAATACCACAGAAGTTTTCTCAGATTGGGAGGCCCTAGTAGAAAGGCATGGGTATCATAGGAGAGTACTGGAAAGTGAAAAGTGATGGGGAAAGACAACAACTGATGTGAGAGGCCAAGGTCATGGAGAACAAACAGAACAAATGGACTTAATTAAAACAGGTACTGAATAAGATGAGACAACATACAGGGCAATTGCTATTGTCCATAGAACTGAGAATAATACATCCTTAAAAAGAGCAATTTGTTGTGAAACTAAAGGATAACTTTAACATATCTATGGTATAGGTTCACATGTTGAGAATACAAAGATATTAAGTCCAACAAGACAATAACCAGTTGATTGCATTACAGGGCTTGAAGGTAATGTTGAATAGAATTTGTTTTAAATTTTAGCACCACTTTCTAGCACCACTTTAGCACTGCAGTAAACTAAACACTAGTCTAAAACTAGTTCATTTGATTTTCACAATAGCCCTATTAAGTAAGTAGTAGTGTTATGCCCATCTTATAGATAACCAACCTGAAACAGAGAGAGGTTAAATGAATTTCTCAAGATCACATAGTTGGTAACTAAGAGAGATGAGATTCAAATTAGATCTGAAGATTGTCCTGTACCTCTAAATTAAGATGCATCCTGCTAAACTGGCAAGTATCCCTATGCTTCACAGACAAGAACATAAGGGGCACCTGAGATTGAAATTCTCCACCATGCACCTGCCAGTCAGCATGTTTCTGTGAAACTCAGAAAGATCAGGTTTTATTGCAGAAGCTCCCCTTTCCAGTGGTCTTCCATTTTAAGAATATGCACATAGAATTCTCTTGTTTTTTCTTTCTTACACATCTTCGAAGATAAGTTACTATTAAAGATTTGGTTCCCATATGATAATAATAATATTAATACATGGAAATGAAAATTAATTTTATAGAATTCAAGTTGAAATAGGAGGCAAAGATACAGCTGAAGGTGTTGAACCCTCGCACCCAAATCTCCTAGGCATAATCATACCAACGTTCTTATATGGCACCAAATGATAATCAGCTCTGACGGTAATAATTAAGATCCATGATAGTTTCTAGGATTGAGGTGATCAATGGATAAAATAATAAAACCCATGAACCAGGAATATCTTAGTAGGGGTTCTTTGGAAGAAATCATGAGCCCAAAAGAAAAGTTTTCCAAAGATCTCATTATCAGTAAATTGGCTATGTTAGAGTTGCAATTTTTAATATCTTGAACGTATTCAAATGTATCTGGTAGAGTTGATACATACCACCTGTGCCCTGCACACAGGCAGGAGCTTAGAAAGGCACTAAGGAAGGCACTAGATCTGGTTCCTCTCACTGCTTCTCCGTGGAACAAGGGAGCTGTGCCATGAATACTTCTCTCCAGGCTCTCATTTATTTTATTTTTGTTTCATGGGAGTCATTTTGTTACAGGGTGACCCCAATGTGAAAAGCGTTGGCCTCATTGTGGATCCTCACCCACAGGCTTAAAAGAGACTTATAATGAGACTCAACTGCGGGTACACACAAAAAGGGGTAACAAAGGGTTTATTTACAAAAAGGGAAAATGAAGAAATGAATAACTTAAGGAGAAAGAGAGATCAATTTGTCAATTCATTCTACCAGTTCTACTGAGCTGGAACCCCAATAGCATGCTGAAAGCTGGCGAAAAACCAAGCACCCCCAAGACCCACATGTCTGATTATATACCGAACCTGGCTTCTTAATGCCACCCTCAGTTCCCAGCAATCCTCCCTCCAGTGGTGATGACATTATGGGATTTGTAGTCCTTTGTGTCTTGGATCTCTTTGGTCTGGGGTGGGGCCCATAAATCCTATTTGTGGAGTTTGTTCAGTACATCCTTTCCCCCCAATGATTTTATTGAAATATATTTTATACACGGTATAAATTACACAGCTCTCAAAAGTATAGTTGATGATTTGGGCAAATGCATACATCAAACAACTATTCAAATTAACCAAATCTGGATAAATCTACTATGAAACTGTGATATGTGGGAGCTTCATGTTATTTATAAATCAAATCAAATGACATCTTTGCAAATGCAAAGCAATTAGCTGTGGGATATAACTATATATATATTCGTTTATTTTTTTAAGTAGAAGTTCTTTATTTATTATTTAATAAGGCATCCAATTCAAAAAGGTAGAATAAGAACCAGAAAATAAAGGGAAAATTCATAAATCAAGAAGTGTAAATAAGTTGAAAAGCAGGAGCCAGGAAGTATTAACCGAGAAGTCAAGACTAGTTGTGTTGTTGTTTTTTTTTTAAGTATCAGTGGATACTGTATTTTGTTTTTTGTTTTTATTTTATTTTTTTTAAAGATTTATTTATTTATTCATCCAAGCAGGAGTATAGGCCAGAGGTGTGGGGTGGCAAGAGAGTTCACCAAAGACAGAGTGGGGAGCAGAACAGGCAGATCGATGGAAATACACTGCTGAGGGGAGCAGCAGGTGAGGCAGGAGAGGTCTACAGCGCCATGTGGGAATCTCCCCGGTTGTGGAGCTATTGGGAGCGGGGACGCTAGTTAGTTGCTTTTTAAAAAAACATTATTTCACTATTGTCTGGTCTCCATTCTTTCTAAAACAACCATTAAATCTGTAATTTCATAGTTATTGATATAAATCGCTCCCCTCTACCTATGTCAATTTTCCCTAGTTACTGTTTAAGGTATTACTTAACTTCGATATTCATCTGTTGGATTATGATGTGCCTAGATATGTGTTCTTTGTTTGTTTGTTTGTTTTGAGCTTCCTGAAGCTACAAACTTGTGATTTTTACAAGCAGGAAGATTTGAATCATTATTAGTTAAAATTATTTTTTTTATTTCAATCTCTTTGTATTCTACTGGGACTCCAATTATATTTTTGATCTTTTTGTTAGTAACCCACCAATTCTTAAAAATGTTGATACTTTTAAGATTTTTTTCGCCATTTTTATTAGAAATCACTATTTCTCTGCTTCAAATTCACTTGACTCTTAGATCTTTTAACTCTCATTTCTTTGGAGAATAGGTCATATTCTGGTTATTTATAAGAATTTTAAATGTGATGTTGTGTAGGCTATGTGTCTTGTTATAATACTTTAAACAATGTTAAAGTTTTTATTTTGGCAAAAATTAATCTGGTTATATTAAGAGTATAAATTTATTTCCACTTTCAGGGAGATATCGTCCTAGCTCAGTTCAGTTCTTTCAGGCTTTTATATTGTTTCATGTCAGTCCAGTGTCATTCAGGGTATAGGGTAAGGCTTGTATGGGTTCCTATACATAATTTGAGGGTCCACTTTTGCTGTTGTAATAAATTTGCTTAATTAAACATTAATAAATAAATTAATGAATTCATTTATGTGCTTATTACTGGGGTGAAATTGACATATAATGCTATATTTGTTTCAGGTGTACAACATTGGATATTTGTATACACTGTAAAATGATCACTCTGATAAGTTAATATCTAACATCATATGGGCCTCCCTGGTGGTGCAGTGGTTGGGCGCTGCGCTGTGGAGCTGTGGCAGCAGCAACGTGAGTTTGAATCCCAACTGGGGAGATTCCCTCATGGCCCGGCATACTTCTCCTGCCTCACCTGCTGCTCCCGTCAGCAGTGTATTTTCATTGATCTGCCTGTTCCGTTCCCCACTCTGTCTCTGGTGAACCCTCTCACGGCTCCACACCTCCAGCCTGTACCCCAGCTTGTATGTATAAATAAATAAATCTTTAAAAAAAATCTAACATCATATACAGTTATAATTTGTTCTTGTGATGAGAACTTTTAAGATTACTTCTTAGTAACTTCAAATATGCAATACAGCATTATTAATTATAGCCACCATGTTGTATATAACATCCTCATGACTTATTTATTTCATATCTGGATGTTTATACTTTTGTCCCCTTTACCATTTCAGCAACCCCTACCCTTACCTCTGGCAATAAATTACACTGGTCAACAATTTTTACAAAAGTCATGTTACTGAAATAAAATTAGTCATTCCCTATTAATGTGTATGGGCTCAACATGAATATGACAGTCAAATTCTAATTTTGGCTCTAGATTTTTTTTGTAATCTGCAATAAATTGATGTTTACATCACCTAATGCCTACCAATAGTAGTAGGCCTACAGTTAATACCTGTAAAAAATCAAGCCATAGACTACTTCTTAGATTTCTTCACTTGTCTCTTGTATAGCTGTTCAGGAATAGAATAGATGGAAGACTGTTTCCATTGTGTAAAAACACAGCTTTAAGATTCAGTTTTGAAGAGTCTAGAAATAGTCTCCATTCTTGTGGGTCACTAGTGATTTCTAAGGCATTCATGAGGCCCTCAATATTGGAACAGAATACCAGACTACTTTCCTTTCTGAATAAAGGCTCCAACTGAGGGTGGCACTTTCGATAGAAAGTAATTGTGACATCTTCTTCTAGAAGATTCCATTGTTGGATTCTTGATCCTAGCAATTCTGCCTTGTTCTTAGCTAAATCCAAATCACAAATCAGGTCATTTAGTTCTTCCTCTGTTAGTCTGTGTGGGGCACTTTCACACTTTCGAGGCATTACTGTTCTGTATTGTGCCTAAATGGATATTATAATAACAGTTCTATGTAACAGTAGCTTACACTGTCTTGCACAAAGCCTGAAATATTTTCAGTGCTCAACCTTTCCGACAGAGCTTTATATCGTGCACTGCTGATGTCAGTTTACTTCTGCAGCCGCCTGGCAGTAGTATTGCATTGCAACAGAAAACGATGCAATCAACTCTGGATGATGTGTGCATGATGGTATTATGCAATGCGATGCACTATTACATCATTCTAGGCTGATTTAGGATGTTGTTGCAGTCCTACTGGATAAATATACACGGTGAAACATAGAAAATGAATTATATGAAATATCTTCAAAACGAGAGCTAATAACAAATTTTCAGGGTTATAGTTATGTTCAGCACACCAAGATACTACAGATTAGGGCCTTTTAAAGTCAGTAACAATCTCACTGTTGACCAGTGTTATCTGTTCTCTGTATCTATGAGATTGGATTTTTGTGGTTTGTTTTGTTATTGTTGCAGTTGTTTTAGATTTAATATGTGAGAACAACAATATTTGTCTTTCTCTGATTTATTTCACTTAGCATAATATTCTCAAGGTCCATTAATATTCTAACAAATAACAATATTTCAGTCTTTTTCATAGTTGAATAATATATATGTGTGGTGTGTGTATATATATATGTGTGTGTATATATGTATTATATATATATATATATATATATCCACACACAGTAACACATACGGGTACACACGCACACAAACACTAGTCCATATGCACGCACATGCACAACAGCACACATAGAGCTAAAAGAAAGGCTAACACATTCTGAAACATTTTTCATGAACTGACCCTAAAGTCAGTTTCAAAAGGTGAACTTCAAAGAAAGCTGCTTTGTTGCAGAACAGCCATATCCCTGAAAGTCTCTCAGAGGACAATGTGACTGAGATGCCCTCATGCTCTCGGAGCTCTGGAATGTTCTTCTTCAGACCTGGTGACTGCATTGCATCAGAAAATGATGCAATCAACCCTGCACACACATACCCATATAGCTCTCACATTTACTTTAGCCTTTCATCCATCAATGTACAATTATATTGTTTTCATGATTTAGCTATTATAAATATTGTTGCAATAGCTTGGGTGTGCATATATCTTTTCCTGTTAGTTTTATCATTTCCTTTGGGTAAATACCCAGAAATAAGCCTTTTTTTTTTTTTAACATGGAGGCAGCTTTAATTTTTGTTTATTTTTTAAGAGTTTTTTTAAAAATAAAAATAACAATTTTTGAGGAAATTAGTAAGGAAAAAAAGAAACAGAACAAATGCATAATCTTGAGAAACATATACATATGCATACTCTTTGACTCAACAATTCAAATTCTCCATAACTACATCATGGAAGAGGTATTTAAAATAGTATGTAACAAGACATGTAAATTTATGCTAACAAATCTAAAAACACTTTTAAAATGTATTATAAATTCAAAAGGAAAATGCTACACATTCCACAAATAAATATGGCAGAACATTTTTACTTGGAGTGGTAAATGTCTTTGTGAACCTGACTCCAAATTCAGAAGCAATAAAAGAAAAGATCTTCATTAAAATACTTTTAAATAGTAAAAGCTTCTACAGGGGAAAAAATACAAAAGCTAAAACCAACAACAAACTGGTAAAATCTTTTTGTAACAAACATATGAATCAAAATTTTAGCTTTCTTATTATGTAAAGAGTGCTTATGAATCAATAGAGAAAAAATTGATATAACCTAACAATGGGCAAATTACATAAACAGACAACTCACAGAAGAAATAACTAACAAACAGGTGGAAAGATGTTCCGCGTAGGTAAATGTCAATGAGTATTATATTAAAAAACAGGAAAAGAAAAAAATTTATGAAGGAACAACGTTTTACAAAGCAAACTGAGGAAGAATTAAAGACAAATAATGCCCAATATTGGGGTGAATGTGGGAATATAATAAGCACATTTACATCCAGTATACATGATTATAAATTAACCTGGATCTACTGATGAGCAATTTGGTAATAACTCAAACATTTAAATATGCATATTCTTTGATCAATTCTAATTCTAAAAACTTATCAAAAGCTTTTATAAAGAAATAATCAATAATTTACATGCACAAGGATATTCATTGCAGTAGTTTATAAAAGCAGAAATTGGAAGCAGCCTAAATATTCTCAGGAGGATTTGCATACATATATACACATTATGAAAGATGAATATATGGTATATATACAGATAGGGATAAAGGACAAATCTCGCCTAATGCCTATTTTTGTAAATACATTTTAATCAAATCACAGCCATGCTTATTTATTTCTTGACTGTCTGCTTTTGAGTTCAGAGGCAGAATTGAGTAGTTGTGCAGACACAGTATGGTCACAAAGCCTACAGTATGTAAAATTGATACTTAACAGAAAGTTTGCTAATCCCTGACCTATTGATATAGGTTAATGTTTTAGGAAAATACAGCAAAAATTATTCGTATACATACACACACACACACATACATACATACATACATACATTCATGTGTGTATGCAAATAATGAACATTGAAGAATTCTTTAGCAAGAATATTTAAGTGAACCTACTTGAGTTTTTCATAGATGAGATATGGAAACAATCTAAATGCTCCAGAACAGATGAATGGATCAAGAAGATATGGTACATACACACAATGGAATATACAGTACTCAGCAATCAAAAAAGACAAACCCATGCCATTTCAGCAACATGGATAGAACTAGAAGGGATTGCCCTAAGCAAAATAAGCCAGAAGGAGAAAGATAAATGCTTGATGGTTTCACTTATATTTGGAATACAGAGAAATCAAATAAAGAATCAGACAAAGACAAACTTTAAAAGCAACCCTGAAAGTTGACCATAGACCTGAAGCATGCAGGAAGGGGGAAGAGATGTAAGGGGTGGGGGGTTGGGGGGTAGAGCACAGGAGACTATGATGGAGGATTGTGGATGCTTTGGTGGGAGAACAAAGGTGACCACATTTGGTTAAATACACTGAGAATACTCGGGTCATTAATCTGAACATAAATTTTCAATATAAGGATCGCCGTAAATGAACTCCAGTACTGAGATGTAATTGCTATAGATGATACAGCTAAGCCTAAACTCAATTATTAAGTGAGTAACATTCTGTTTGATGTATTTTCTTTACATCAGGTTTTCTGTGGTTTGCTTTTCTTTCAATAGTTAAATTAAAGAAAGCCAAAAATTTGGGGGTTAATATATTAAAGACATGCATGTTATTAAATATGCATGTCAGAATGTATAATGGCATATCTAGTCTGAGAGTAGACATATTCTTCTAATTAATTTTCTACTCAAGTTGTTATATTAAAGGATTATTCTTTTTATATTATATAAATTCTTGAAATGGAGTTAACAGAAATGTACATGTTGTGACTGATTTATCACCTAATTGAATGTAATAACTTGTGATTATCATTGATATAGTTGATATAGATTTGCTACAACTTTTTAATGTAATCCTTTCTATTATATAGCCAAAACAGTTTTGGTGAGTTCTAGTTTTCAGTGGAAAAATAAATTAATGCAACTTTGTATTATAATTATTCTAAGAGCTTTTTATTTACTCACATACAGTCACCTCTTCTATTTCCCCATTTCCAGTTTTTAAAAGGAAATATTTGACATTTCTCTCCACAAAGTTTCTTTCCCAGTGGGCTAATTCTAACATCAACAAAAACAGCATGAGATCCTCTGAAGATCTGGAAAGAGCAGTTGAATAGGCACGAATGACCCCTGTTTGCTTAGAGTAAAATGAAGTGTTTACTTCTGTATTCAACAGTTTTAGAAAATTTCCAGGAGGAAAATTATGCTTTAAATCAGTACTCTTGAAAATCTGGCCCCTAGAGAACACTAGAATTATGCAGTAATGATTCAGGAAATGTTCAGAAACTTTTTTTCTTAAAAAAGTAACTATTTTTAAATTGATAATTAAAATAGGCATACACCAATGAATTTTTATCAAGTTCTGTTACATTGGAGACTATCAAACACATTTTCTAGGGTGCTCCCTCATTTCAATGCAAACTTTAAAATAAACTTTTCCAGACATCCCACTGAATGGGAGAAGATATTTGCACATCATACAAACAATAAGGCGTTAATATCCAAAATATACAAAATACTCAAAAAGTTCAACAACAACAAAAAAACCTGATAAAAAATGAGCAATGGATATGAATAAACAACTCTAAAGAAGACAAACAGATAGCAATAGCACATGAAAAGATAGTCATCATCTCTCATCACTGGAGAAATATAAATCAAAACAAGGCAACGACTCACACCTATGAGAATGGCTAACATCAAGTTTTTCTCCCCGTCTCTGCATATATTTGAGTTTTGGAAATGTCATTACTTGGGGAAATTCTAGCTCTGAATTGCTTTTTTATTCTCAATTCAGATTGCTATGTGTTGATTCTTGTAAACTTTGCAATTGAAGACAGATTGGTCTTGAAGATCTAAGCATACATGCTAGTTTTTGTATGCATTCCTCCACAAAATTTTTTTGCCCACATTCTTCTGGACATTATCATACATGTTGATTCTTGGGAATCCTTAAAGCGGTGACCAGAAGCTGTTCTGTGGCTCTCAGCTCTTTACAGGTTTCCATCAAAATTCTGGGGCCACTCTACCCATGACGCACACACGGTGCTTCAGTCAGGGATCTGACAGGCACAGGTGCATTAGCTTACCATGTACTGTTGCCACAGAGCACAGCAATTGAACAGTAATAAGCAAATTCATAACACATTATATTGTAATGTCAGTAGCTTGCTGTTAATGATGAATTCTGGGCACTTCCAGTCTTAGATGTACATTCAGAACAAGAATTATCAATAGCTTTTTTAATTATTTAAGCTTGAATCAAACATTCTATTCTAATCTTGTTTCAAATTTCTGGAATAGTTCAATTAATGAGTAGAAACTGAGAGAGGAGCACAAGCAGCTAAAAGTTGCTAACATTTAAAAATACTTATTTGTTGGGCCTCCCCGGTGGCGCAGAGGTTGAGCGCTGCGCTGTGGAGCTGTCGGCAGCGGCGATGCGAGTTCGACGCCCGGCCGGGGAGAATCCCACATGGTGTGGCAGACCTCTCCTGCCTCACCCGCTGCTCCCCTCAGCAGTGTACTTCTGATCTGCCTGTTCTGCTCCCCACTCTGTCTCTGGTGAACCCTCTCGCCACCCCCTGCCTCTGGCCTGTACCCCAGCTTGTACGTATAAATAAAAAAAAATTCTAAAAAAAAAAAAAATAAAAATAAAAATAAAAATACTTCTTTGTACAAAATAGAATTTTCCAAATATTACTGTTTTTCTAAAATTCTTCCTGATCTACTTGCTTCCCATTAACCCCTTTGACATCTTTCCCCATTCCTCTTTTTCTGAGTTTCAAATATGATTGTACTATAATGAAAGGCATGTGGCCTTTGGAGTGATACTGACTTCCCAGAACCTCATGACCTGGGCTTGAGATTTTCTCTCTTTATTCTTTTAGAACCTTATTTTCCTCACCAGCAAACCAAGATGTTTTGTAAGAATTAAATGAGATTATCATGGCTAGCACAATAAATATTAACTCCCGTTTTCTTTTATTAAATACATGCATTTTCAATAATCTTGGAAAGGGGAAGTTTTTTCTCTGTCCTTATTAAAAGGTAAATTCAATGACAAAGAATATTCAAGCATATTCCACTTTTTAAATAGTAGGCACTCAATACTTTTCATTGAAATGAAAGAGAAAGAATAAACGGATTACTCATAACAGATCAGTATGATAGTTAGTAGATAGTTAGTAGATTTCTTGTAATAATAAAACCCACAGCCAACATTATCCTCAATGGTGAGAAGCTGAAGGCCTTCCCACTAAGATCAGGAACAAGGCAAGGATGTCAGTCTCACCATTGCTTTTCAATATAATACTGGAAGTCCTCACCAGAGTAATAAGACAAGAGAAAGACATTCAAGGAAACCAAATAGGAAAAGAAGAAATTAAACTGTATTTGTTTGCAGACGATATGATAATACATATACAAAACCCTAATAACTCCATAGAAAAACTACTCAAAATTATAGACCAGTTCAGTAAAGTAGCAGGATACAAAATCAATGCACAAAAATCAGTAGCCTTCCGATATGCAAACACCCAATCTGAAAAAGAAGAAATTAAGAAATCCATCCCCTTCAAAATCGAAACCAAAAAAATCAAATATCTGGGAATAAATCTAACAAAAGACGTAAAAGACTTATACAAAGAAAACTACAAAACACTGTTGAAAGAAATACAAGAAGACACAAGAAAATGGAAAGACATCCCCTGCCCATGGATTGGAAGGTTTAGCATTATCAAAATGGCAATCCTCCCAAAGCAATTTACAGATTCAATGGTATTCCAATAAAAATCTCAATGACATTCTTCAAAGAAATAGATCAAATACTGATGAAATTCATATGGAACCACAAAAAGCCCTGCATAGCTAAAGCCCACCTGACTAAAAAGAAAGAAACAACTAATTTTTGACAAAGGAGCAAGGAAAATGCAGTGGAACAGGACAGTCTATTCAATAAATGGTGCTGGGAAAACTGTACAGCCACATGCAAAAAATGAAGCTAGACTACTGCCTCACACCCTGCACAAAAACCAACTCAAATGGATAAAAGACCTGGACGTAAGACCTGAAACCATAAAATTTATAGAAGAAAATATAGGCAAAACCCTACACGACATACATTTCAACAAAATCTTTAACAACACATCCCCCAGAGCAAAGGAAGTGAAGGACAAGATAAACAGGTGGGATTACATCAAAATAAAAAGCTTCTGTACAGCAAAAGAGACATTAACCAAAACTAACAGACACCCTACCAATTGGGAAAAGATCTTTGCACACAATATATCCGATAAAGGACTGATAACAAATATTTACAGGGAACTCAAACAACTCAACAAAAACAAAGCTAACAATCCAGTCAAAAAATGGGCAGAAGAGCTAACAAGTCACTTCTCCAAAGAAGAAAAGCAAATGGCCAACAGATACATGAAAAAATGCACAACATCACTTATAATCAAGGAAATGCAAATCAAAACCACGATGAGATACCACCTCACACCTGAGAGGATGACACACATTAAAAATACAGGCAAGAACAAATGCTGGAAAGGATGTGGAGAAAAAGGAACTCTTCTACACTGCTGGTGGGAATGTGAATTGGTCCAATCACTATGGAAAGCTGTATGGCAATTCCTCAAACTACTAAACATGGAGCTTCCATACAACCCAGCAATACCACTTTTGGAAATCTACCCAAAGGACACAAAAACACTAATCCAAAAGGATACATGCACCCGTATGTTCATTGCGGCACTGTTCACAATAGCAAAGGTATGGAAGCAACCCAGATGTCCAAAAATAGATGATTGGATCAGAAGATGTGGTACATATACACAATGGAATACTATTCAGCATTCAAAGAAGATAAACACATGTAATTTGCAGCAACATGGATGGCATTAGAGGGGATCATTCTCAGCGAAACAAGCCAGAAAGAAAGAAAAATACCGAATGGTTTCACTTATAACAGGACTATAGGGAAACCAAATAGGAGAGACACTTGAGGGGGTGGGGGGAGGATAAGGGCACAAAATGGAGTAGAAAAGAACACAAGGGACCATGGAGATGGATCACGCGTGAATTGGTGGTGGGTTACCCAAAGAGAATACAAAATGTAAAAGGTATAAATAACAATAAAAATATATATTAGAAAAAAAAAAGTAATCACCATGTTCTATATTGAATTTTTCCTCCTGAAAGTTGAAAATAAAGCAATTAGAAGTCATCAAACTTCAAAACCTATATGGGAAAGGGTGATAAATAATAACAGCGCAACACCTGAGGGAAAAAAATTCAGTTCCTAAATATCATAATTTTAATTTCATAGGTAATAGAATACATGAGATTTTCCTTGGATTATACAATAAAGCAATGAGGGGTTAAGAGAAAACTGGAGCAAAACCACCCTTCCCTGAGAAACAGTATGCATTCCTTAAAAACATTCTATCACTGAAATTAAAACAAAAGCAGTATTTTGTATTCTCTAGAACCAGTTAACCATTGCAGGATTTCAAGCAGAGGCATGGCATGATCTAATGAGTATTCCTGGTGTATTTGGAGCTGGTGTGTGAATAACAAAAGAGAAGTATGCTTAGTGTCTAATATTACTTCCTATATTGTAATATATTTTCCCAATATTTCAAATTAAAAAATTTTAAGGAATGCAAAGAATACAAAGATAGCAGTTGTAGGGAGTTAATTACACACTATTTAATTAAGTTTTGAAAAAGGGAGGATGGATAAAAATTACTTCAAAGACTCACTGGTTATTTTAAGCTCAGGTAAGTCACAAAACACAGATCACACACATATGAAATATCTAGTTTCCTGACTGATCAAAATTAACTTGAAAATTCTATGACAGGCAGGCAGACACTGCCTATTGGGCAGCACTGGTCCTCTTGTTTTTGTGAGAGGCAAAATGTAGAAAACAAGGGTGTGTTTACAGAAGCCTGGAAGGAAGAAGAAAATGAGTGGCATTTAGAACATCCTCCTGTCCTCCAGGAGTTTACATGCTAAGGAATAATTGCATAAGAAGCTTTCCATTAGATTCTTTTAAAAACAATCTTCTCGTTTTCTTTTAATTAAACTACTTAATCACCGTCATTAGGGGAAGCAAACAAGGGTAACAAAAACAGCATTAAAAATGAAAAGAAGAATACATTGATACATGAATTCCTCTAGTACTGAACAGCTGAGCAGAAATTGAGTGAAAGCAGACTGAAAAGAAGACAAGATGTCAGGTTCTTGCTGTAGATAGAAATTCATGGGCAGGAAAGCGAGCAGTGGAGTCCAAGGTGCTTGCCTGACTTCAAGTGTTCTCAGTATCCTACATTTTGATATAAAGTTTCAAGTTCCAAACAAGTGAAATGTGGTTGGGTTTTGACCAATACAGGTCATTGTGACTATGTGTCCACAGTGCATTAGAATCTGAAGTTCAGATTCAAACAAAGGAATGATTGGTCATGAAGAATATGGGCAAAACGTTTTTTATAGGTAAGAGAGATTGTGTTTGCTTATTTACAACTTACAGCACAGCCTTAGTATCATCACTTTCTACTTTAACTGTGTTTGATACAAAAGACCGACTCAAGAAAGCAGACAGAATTATAAAAACTGGTATATTATATATAAAGATTAATACATTTCACTATATATATATGTGTGTATGTGTATAAAATTCCCATTACACACACATTTTCTCACACACACACACACAAACACACACACTTCTGGACTGGAATTTTTTGCCATTCTGATTGAATTGTCCAGGATGAATATAGATAGAGTGATAGACAGAGGAAAGAAAGAACTGAAACATACTGTAAATAAATGGAGTCTTGTTTACAGCAATTCCTTAACATTTGTTTTACAACAGTTGTTTCCATGTTCAGCCCACACCAGCTGTTCTCCAAACATAGAGTTCTTAAAACTAATATGCTTTGCACCAACACAATTCTTCATAAAATGTTTAATGCATTGTAATCTTTGTCTTATTACTGCTCTTGTTCTGACTACATCCAGCCCATCCCAAATTTCAATAGAATTTTGGGGAAGTAGCCATTTGTGGAATGGAGAAAACGGTTTATATATTTCAAAACTATAAGGTGGCTGATGAAAAAGATTTGCTGAAAAATGTTCCCTGTACCAGGACTGTGTTTAGCCTTCAAAATACTACTGTGAATGTTGAGCCAGATGCATTATTAATAAATGTCATCTTTTCAAGTGAGTTCAGTATTAATATTGATACAAACTTTCTTCCTGCTCTTAATTTTGCATCTCAATAAAGATATGAATGTTGGCAAGCAGTGCTATTGACAATTGATAAAATTATGCAAACACAATGTTTTTGCAGCTTTTTGAGTAAATACTGCATGCTAATGAATTCCAAACTGTTTTCTGTGTTCCTGTAGGAGCTGAATTTGTGTAGGTGGACTGCTCCATAGATGTGCTTTTCTAAGCCTGTTACACTTATCTCAGCAGAGCTGTTGTTTGCTCCTTAATAAGCAATTTGGTAGTTTTATCATGAGCTCTGAGGCCCTCCAAAGATCATTTATATAATGACACCTTGTGGAAGCAAGTCTTTCTAGAAGTTTTGAAGGTAATAATTATTTCATATATTTGTTCTGTAGCTGCAGTGGTGTTTTCGAAAAGCTTCTTGTTAATTTTCAGTTTAAATGCAATGGCACAGGTTTGTTCTTTAGTTGTAACAAAATGGCTTGGGACATATGTTTTGAAGCAGATTTTAAAATATGCAACTTTAATAGAAAAACATTCTCCTAGCTAATGATTCTTTTATATGCCTGTCCTTAGATTTTCAGTAGATAATATGGGGAATTAATATATCAATGTACAGAAGAAAATCTAAATAAAGGGGAGGTAGAAAGGAGTTAAGAGTAGTTTACAAATACCCAACTAAAGTCTTTTTAAAATCACACATGAAACCCAGAATAGTACTTTGTCTTCAAGGAAAAAAATCAATATAAATTATTTGAATATTCTTTAACTTAAAATTATGTCCTGGTAGGGGACTTTCTGAGGAAATTATTTAGAAAAGGAAACTGAGTAAATTTAGAGGTTTTGGTTTAGTGTTAAAAACAATATATTCTTTGATGAGTTTGACCATATAACCTCAATACAAAATAAAATTTGTATGAATAAAAATTCTTCCTAAGAAAAACTAATTTAAGTTGGAGTTTTAAACAAAATTAGGAGACCACCATATCAATGATCTCCCAACCTATATGACTGCTAAAAAAATATATATACTTCCTATATATGTGTATATAGTATTTATGAAATAGACAATATTCACAAATGTTACATATGTTAGAAAACATACAAGTATATAAATTTAACATAAATAGATATTTGGATTGTCAGTCTCTGAGGAATGTAATATTTTGGCGAACACTGCTCCATATGGATCTGCGCCAGGATCCATTCAAAGAACTCTCAAATACTAACTCATTTCATTCTCATAACAATCCACTAGGCCATATTATTCAAACCAGAGAAAGTATGGTCCAGGGTTTTGGAGACTCTACCTCTACACTACACAGAGACAGGCAATTCATTGATTACATGCCATACTCCACATGTAACCTCTCGCTCCTTTACCCATCTCACTCCACTGCTTTTCTTACTGATCACTCTATGCTAAATTACACTATTTTTAAGATCTGCAAAAATATAGTTTTGCAATTGAAAAGAAGTTATGAATAGTGAGGAGGTTAAAGTTGCTTCCTGTAACATTATTTTGACTCCTTTTTTAAAAACTTGCATCTCCTCAAGTGCTCTTCAACTACCCCACCCAGTGATCTCTTAGTGCAACATCAATCAAGGGACAAAAAGATCTCCTCATGGGAAACAGGGAATTTTTTGCCCAAGAAACTTTATTTTTTTTTTTCATTCAATAACTAGGGCACTACCATTATCAAGATAGTAAAGGTAGTAATGTAAATATTTTCTTTTACTGTTTTTGGGGGGTCTAGTATAAATCCCTAGCTTCATTATTTGAAAATAAAGACAAAGGGTTTCTTAATTGTTTATTGGTAAAATTGCAAGACAATTCAAGAGAAAGGTGATATTTTATTGAATATGGAATCTCTTGCAACCTTTGAGTAAATTTAGAGATATTGGTTTAGTCTGAAAAATTACATATTCTTACATTGATGAATTTGAAAAACTTTTCCCTCACCCAATGACCACACCCTGGAAGGAAGATAACCTGGATAGCTTTCCCAACTTAAAGGGAGAAGCTCTATTCCTGGCAAAGCTTAGTCATACAGTTCCCAGGCAAGGTATTGCAGGATTTGTTGGTAGAGATTGTTTCTTATTTTCCATATTATGAATTTTACAATAGCCAAGATGTGGAAACAACCTAGCTTTATCTCCCAATGCCATTCTTATATAAGAAATATATATTTGCAACAACATGGATGAAATCATCTATTTTAACTAGAGTAATTCTAACAAGCAATTAGGAAAAAGATATAGGCAATACTATGTGCTAAAGTCAAAACAAAGTTGTTGGCCAGTTAGCAATAATTCAGACAATGATAATGTAAGAAGGTGGCTATTATTTTCAGTAGACAAGTGAAAGAAGCCAGACAAAGAAAGACAAAAATTGCAAGGTTTCACTTATATGTAAACTTAAAAAGTTGAAATCATAAAAGTGGATAATAAAATGGTCATGACCAGAGGCTAGGGGATGAGGGAAATGGCATGTTAGTCAAAAGGTACAAAGGTTCAGTTATGTAAGATAAGTAAGTCCTGGAGCTCTAAAATGCAGCATGGTGATAATCTACAATATTGTACTGTATACCTGAAAGTTTTTAAGATGATAAATCTTAAATCAAATCGACATACACACATATATGCCAGTGATTATATAGAGGTGATCAAAATGTTATTTAGCTTGACTGTGGTAATTACATACGTGTGTATATGTGTGTTTTTATATGTTTGTGTGTGCATATATACATGTATTTATACATCTGCCTACACACATATATTAAGTTGTATACCTTAAATGTGTATAGTTTATGTATGTCAAAAATACTTCAAATGAAGTTGTTTAAAAAATACTATGTTGGGCCTCCCCGGTGGCACAGCAGTTAGGCACTGCACTGTGGAGCTGTCAGCAGCGCGGATGTGAGTTTGACGCCCAGCGGAGAGACTCCTACATGGCACAGCAGACCTCTCCTGCCTCACCCACTGTTCCCCTCAGCAGTGTATTTCTGTCGATCTGCCTGTTCTGCTCCCCACTCTGTCTCTGGTGAACCCTCTCGCTGCCCCACGCCTCTGGTCTGTATCCAAGCTTGTATGTATAAATAAATAAATCTTTAAAAAAAATACTAGGTTACCTAAAAAAAGGAAAACGAATTTCAGATTCTCAAAATTCATTTGAATAAAATTCACCGAAATACTGAATTATGGAATGAATAATTCCAAACCCCAACATCCCTCAACATCCCTCCTGGAATGGCTCTAATTTATCTCACTGTTAATAGGATAATTTTTAAAAGCCATCAAAGTAAACCAATTTGAAATGTCTTTTAAAAAACCATGGCATAGAGTAATTTAAGGAGAAAGATTTTTTGCAAAATGAAATAAAAAATAGGGTGCTGGAACTTTTAAACGGTTTGGAATCACTGTGATTAGACAACTCCTGTAAAAGCAGAGCAGTAATATAGTTATGAATATAGTCCCTGGTGACTTACTGCTTGACTCATCCAAAATTGTGCCCTTCCCACTCCAGTTAAAATGTTATCTCCCATCAAAATATGACATCCAAAAACAACATGCCAGTAACTCTGGGCCTTGGGGAGCTGCAAAGAATATCATTCAAATTAATTCTGACTGACATTTTGGTAAATCACCTCTCCAAGTCAGGAATGGAACATTTTTAAAGCACTTGAGCAGTGCCAAAATAGTAGGCAGTAAAACCACATTTATCACTCAGGAGGTGAAGTGCCAGGAGAGCATGAGGCCAAAAAGATGGCAGCCATATCATCTCAACTGAGACATGAATGATGGGTCTTCATCAACAAGCATGTATTGATTTAGCAAATCCCTCTATACAAAAGGTATATCAGGTGAGATATATAGGGAAAAAGAAACATGTGTGTGTACTCATTTATATTTTAGAACAGCAGCTCACTCAATAGTCAAGGGCAAGGCTTTGGAATAAGCAATAACCTATTCAAACATGGGCTCTGCCACTCATCAGCTGTTGGGTTTTATGAAAGTTAGTTTCTCTACGCCTCAAATTTCTTAACTTAAAAAGGCAGGTGATAAAACACACATGTCATATGACTGATGGCAGAACTAAATGAGATACATGAATCATGATCTGCACAGTGCAGGGCATAAATTAATAAACCAGTAAAAGTGAGCTGTTAATGCTTTTACGTGTGTGTGTGTGCGTGTGTGTGTGTATTCAATTTGAAATCTCTTTAAGAAAACCAAGGTATAGAGCAATTTTTATATTTATGAACTCAATTTGAAATCTATAATGAAATAGATTAATGAAATTTAAATCTATAATGAAGTACATTATACACACATAATAAAATTTAAACCCATTACAAGTGGACTAATTATAAAATAATGACCTAGATTTCTACTTATAAGTCTATTTGTAAATAATAACTCTTTCAGAGTGAGGAAACTAGAATTTATGGAGCATATCCTATGCTCAACACCTTATTGGCACATATATTTACAAACACTAGCTCATTTAATCCTCTTGTCACAAAGAAACTAAGGTTGAGAGAATGAATAACAATTTGCCCAAGGTGATATAGAATTTGTCCCTAGATCTATTCTTCTAATCCTATAGGCAGTCAGTCTAATCCTAATCTTACAATGAAATAGTAACTATTAACTGAGACTGTTCCTCTCTGAAATTCATCCCCTTCCTCACCATCCAACTGCTACTGCTCTAGTTTGGATAGATCTTTATCCATAATTAACTATATTAATAATGATCTAACCAGGCTCTTCTTCAGAATTTTGTTGTGTCCATCCAATTTTACTTCCAGTTGCCAGAGTAAACTTCCTGAAGTTCAGTTTCATATGTAATAATCTGTTTCTAATCTTCAATGATTTTCACTACTGACTGAATTGAGTGCAAATATAACAGACTTCCTTTCAATATTCTCAACAACCAGGTATAAATCCTTCTTTTCACCCTTAACTGAGTCAACATCTTGACTCATCCAAAATTGTGCCCTTCCCATTCCAGTTAAAATGTTATCTCTTAGTTTAGAACTGCAATTGATCTGGATTACCCATGGTTTCTTGGATATTGCCCTGCTACCCCGGGAACCTTAACTGCCTTGCTTTGCTGTCTTTCATAGTACCCTATCCATATTCTCTTCCCTTGACCTCTCATGCATATTCTGGGGTTTAGCATAAATATCACTTGATTAATCAAATATTTTCTTATCTTTCACCACTCTTTGTGATTGTCCCCTTCTTTCAATAACCACAGCTCCATTATAGCACTTTTCACTATCTGCTTCCATTATAGTACTTTTCACTATCTGCTTATATGTTATCTCAGGCTGTCATTTCTTAAAAGTAGAAACTAAGTCTTGTATTTTAAGCATCCCAAAGATTTGAATATATTAATAGTTACCAACCAACCCTTACATATCATTTATTAAGTTCCAAGCATTGTTCTGAGATCTTTTGCATATCTTAATACACAAACTAATTAGGAAGATATGGCAGGCACCATCTAAATAGCCTACCATGATCTCTACCTCCTAGTAGTCACACCCTTCTGTAATCAACTCTTGTTTACTGTGGGCTGAACATAAAACCTATTTCTAATGGATATGATATGACAAAAGTAATGGGGTGCCCCTTCTGAAGTTAGGCTACAAAAAACTGTGGCTTCTATCTTGTGCCTTCTCTTTGTTTAATTTGCTTGAGAGAAGTCAGTGCCCATACCCTGAGCTGTCTCATGTAGAAACTCACATGGCAGGGAACTGAGAGAAGCTTCTCACCAATAGCCAAAGAGGACCTTATATCCTAATCCTCAGTCCAACAGTCTGTGAGGAACTGAATCTTACTAAAAACATTGTGAACTTGGAAGCATATCTTCACCCAATCAAACTTTCAGGTTACCCCACAATTCTTACTGATACACTAAGATATGCTGAATACAGCTTTTAGGGCAGACCTTGATGCAGAGGTACCCAACTAAGCCACAGCTGGATTCCTGACTCAATTTTGTGGCAATTGTCATGCAGTAATGGATGATAAATACAGTAAGAATTATTATTACTCCTAATTTTTAGATAAGAAGGCTGAGACTTATGCACCTAGTAAATAACAGGGATAGGATCCAAACCAGGACAGTATAGCTCAAGTCCACACTCTTAATTGCATTGCTAGACAGTTTCATAAATAAATGAATGAAAATTCTTTCCCTAAATTGTGTATCAAGTACAACATGGAGAAATGATTTCAACTCAATTAAGTGTTGACTACCAAAGGGTTTATACTATCCTAATTCACAATTATACCAGTGGGTCTCTGTTGATGCAAGCAGACTTATACTTTTATAATAAAAGACATTTATTCCACTTACAGCTTTCCTGATATGTACGTAAACTAATGTTCGGGAGCTCTCTATCTCAGTTTATATTTAGAGCTTACAATATAGTTGATGTTGAGTATGGTGAAGTTGAAAGAGGCTTTGAAATCACACTAACCTGGATTTTTTTTTAAAGATTTATTTATTTATGCATACAAACTGGGGTGCAGGCCAGAGGTGTGGGGAGGTGAGAGGGTTCACCAGAGACAGAGTGGGGAGCAGAACAGGCAGACTGACCAAAATACACTGCTGAGGAGAGCAGTGGGCAAGGCAGAAGAGGTCTGCTGCGCCATGCAGGAATCACCCCAGCTGGCCAATCATCGAGCTTGAGCAGCAGCCGCCGACAGCTCCACTGAACTTAACCAGTTGCGCCACCAGGGAAGCCCTAACCTGGATTTTTGAGGCCCAACTGACAATGTCTGCAAAGCAACTGAGGTTACACAACCTCTCTGAGCCATGGCTACCACCAAAATATAATGGGACTCGGAACAGTACCTACCTTGCAGAGGTCTAGATTTAGTTTGCAAGTAATTAAAGCACTTGGGACAGTACCTAGTTCATTTCTCTTTAAGTCCTTGCACAAATTCCATGTATTTAATATCTTCCTTGGTAATGAATGTTTAAAATTTCTCTACAGCACTCTTTTTGTATATATTTCTTCTACTAATAACACATAATGTTTATGGTATCTGCCAGAGGCAAGAAAATATCTTAATATCCTTATGATAAACAATTAAATTACTCACTCATAAAGTCTTCAGTGAATACCCTGTATAAGACCTAGACCATAGTAATGAAGTACTACTCCTTCAGATTTTGGAGTCCAGAAAGTGGCCAGTAAATATCTGTTGAATTAATAATTGAACACTATCTATAAGTTGTTCTAAAAGACCACTTTACTATCACAGGATAAAATGAAATTGCCCATGATGAATTTTAGAAATAATTACCTTGGCATGGTTAACAGAACCTTAGTGAGAAGTAAAAAGATGACCAAGCTGAATTTTCCTGAAGCTGCATCTCACTGTGGTACAGGATCTATATATTTTTTTAACTTAAAATTATGCATTTTATATTTTTCATATGAAATAACAGGTATCAAAAGCTTTAGGTACTAAATATAGTAATATGAAATATATTAATTAGTTTGATTTATCTACAACTGGTGGTGGGAGAACTATAGAGTGCAGGGTCTATATTATAAAGTGTCACTCCTATCTAAATTCACTTAGCAGAGTAGGAGGGAAGTTTGAACTACCCTTCCCATAAGGCTTTGGCCCTCTCAAAGGCCCTTATAAATACTCACACTGTTTGAGGCTCATTCCCCAAGGTGACTACAGATAGGAAGTTTTTGATTATGTGAGCTGTGGCCTGCTTTTGACTTAGGAGGATTTCCACTAGGAAATTACACATGGTAGTGCTACATGCATTAAAGTCATTGGCTGCTGCTTCTCTGCAAACCTAGTATTTTTGGATTTCCTGAATTATTTGCTAAAAAGTGTCTTGGCTTCATATTCTCAGAATTTCCAAAAGTTGTGTAAGCTATGAACTTCCACACAGAGGAATTTTTAATTTCTAACCAAAATATCATTGTGGCTTCTACTTCCCAGACTCACCTGACACTCAAACACTTGTCTACAGCTTGTTGATTTATTAGCAATGATGGTATCATTCACTAAACACAAACTCACGACCAGTAGAAAATGCCTCTTGATTATTTCTTCTGAAAAACCTATAGAATATGTAATAATGAAAGCCTGAAGATGCTCTAGCATCAGTGAATTACCTTACTGTATCTGCTCTTAATAAAGTCATTATTTTTGATTTCTAATAGTCCCTGAAATTCTTACTTTTGGCAAAAATAAAAGTAATCAAAGAGTTAAAAGTCATAGCACAATATAATGATATAGATTATAATGAAACACACACGTAGTCCTAATATAGCCTAAGACTCAGATGCCAGACATAGATGTTCTGGGTTGAAATTACAGCTCTGTCACTTACTCGACCATTATACATCAGTGTTTTTCCTCTATAAAATCTGCATGAGACTTTGTAAGCTACTTGAGAGTAAAAAATGAGCTAATATATGAAAAGTGCTTTAAATAGTCTGGCCCTATAATAAACATTACTGAGTCTGTATTGTTTTTATTATCATTACTTAGACACAATAGATAGGAAGATGGCTAGAATCCCAAATCCTTAAATCCTCACCTTCCACCCTCTGCCACCAATTCCACATAACAGAGTCAAAAAGTACAGGGAGATCTCAGGGCATGTGCACACTTTAGAATAGGCTCCTATCCTGGCAAACTTGATAGGACAGTTTAAGAAGGTTTCTTTTGTCCTTTCCCATTAGCCTACACGAGAGTAGGAACACTGCCTCCCAGTTTCTTTTCCTTAGGCCCCACCCTGAAATACCTCTCATGATTGTGACATAACCTTAACATAACCATAACATAACCTGAGTTGGTTGTGTAACAGCTATAACAGCTAAGACTTAAAAGTAGCATATGCTTAACATTTGCATTATCTGCTATACAATATGCTAAATATTCTACACATATCAGAGTCTGCTGACATGCTGGAGACAGATATTTTTATTAGCTATCCCCCTTTCTCTCCCTTAATTAAAAAAAAAAGATAAAACTAAGCCCATGAATCCAAGGGCACTCAACTGGTCATATATAATGCTATTCACACTCAGAAAGAAGATTGTACATCTGAGGCCATTAGATAAGGGGAGGAGAGTGGAGAGCAGGGTGTGGAGGGGGCCCAATGGACTATGGTGGAAGATATGGGTGCCTTGCTGATGGGTGTGAACCTATACCTCTGAATCGTATACAGTGTTGTAAGCCAATATTATCTCAGTTAAAAAAACAAAACAACACAAAGTCAGACTCAAGAGCCCTTTCTCTCAACCACCATACACATGCTTGGGTGGTTATAGTGCTTGGAGCCCTGATTTCCACCAGGTGACAATTTGTGGGAGAGGAAGGAAGCATTTTCTAAAAGCAAAGAAATTAGCAAAATCCTGATCTCTTCCTTTGTCCACAGTAAATTGCACTTGTAGCTCACTGTGTCTATCAAGCATATTATTTTACTTGAGGGGAAGAAAAGGTTATGTATTTAAAAAAAGGTGAGGAAGCCATTGGAGGATGCCATAAATTTATTCTGTCAGGCAGGCCGAGTTGTGTGACAGTCAGAGACATGGCTTTATGCAGAGATGTGAAGTGTGACTTTTTTGACTGTCACACTGGATGAGATGGATGGATTTTGGAACACATCCCAGGAAGCTGAGATACTCATGTGGTCAAGTGTTGGTCTCTCTGATCAAATCTGACTTGCCGTCTCCGAAGTTGTTGGATTTTGCCAGCCCTCCAGATGCTGCATTGTGTCTTTGCAAAGGCTGTTGGTTTGACACCATCTGCAAGACCCTGCATTGGTCCTAGCACTATGAGCCATTGTTTCTTAAGGAATTAATGGACATTCTCACATTCTACCTGTTAATTGAGCTATTTTCACACATGCTAATGTGTCGGTTATCCAGGGTCTAGTTCTCACTTACATACCCTGCGCTAGATATGCATATAAATGGGAGAAATCCTGGAACCTGCTGCCAAAATCCAGATAGCCTACTACTCAGCAAAGGAGAACAGCTAGTGTTTGAAGAAATTTTATTTCCAGAAATAAATGTACAGGATGCATGTTTTGAGAAGTAAACTAGTTTTGAGAAGTAAACTCATCCTGAATGAATCACCTGACTTACCCATAATTTAGTTACTTTAGTTGCTTTAAATCAAGACAATGATATTTTTCCATGCTCTGGAGTTATTTCACTTTAACATCCCCATGGAACAGAATGCAGGAAAATAAGTGAGAGTCTGGGCTCCCAACCAAAGGTGTTTAGTTAATGAATTATCCAAAGTACTTGGTTATAAGGAAATTCCACTTATTTGCTGCAGTAGATGCTCTCTTATTAGAAGGAAAGGAGAATAATAGTTGTCAAATTAATCAAAAAAGGAAATTAAAGTGGGAGTCAAAAGAATGTATGTCTTAAGTATTTTTTTTTTTACATTGAAATATGACTATACATTATTTCACCAGTATTTTGATGAAGAAGGAAATAATTTTCATTCTGCTTGGGCATTTTCTCAAATGTGGGTCTGTCTGCTGACTGCTATTTCCTTTCATCTTTCTTACATAAGCCACATTCATACTGTATTTTCTATGAGTTCTAGTTGGAGTTCCTTCAATTTATGGAGAATTAGACAGTAATCTGATTGGGGTGCCTTGATAGATTTTTGTATTTCCTTGTCTCACCCAAATCTAATTATATCTACACTTTTTTAGTAACTTTAACATGTTTTTAACAGCATTCAATGCTGTTGTTACATAAACATAACTCCTTTTTGTACTATTATTTCATAGATATAAAATGTAATTAAAAGTAATTTTATATAGTTAAAATGACAAATATAAATGGCATTTGTGGGTTTGGAAACAAATACAACTAACACTTAATAAGCTTGCAACTCCACTTGTGGGAGCAGAATTGTGTGGTACCCCTAGTGAATAGGCTACTGACTACCGTGACTCCATGTACCATGCTCATCCAGCAACCTGTTTTACTGAAGGGAGAAAAAGAGCTATTAATACAACAACCTGATTTTATGTTTCTACATATATACTTAAACTACATGGACATATAACCTATTCTGAAATACTCAATTGTGTAGGATTTGATAATATGGTATTGACCCTGATTATAATTGCATAAGGGAAAAAATTCCACTTGGTATTAACCTCAAAGATTTAAAACATAGCTGGATATATATATATATATATATATATATATATATATATATATATATATATATATAT
>PVIJ01009163.1:0-68628 GCA_004024925.1 Scalopus aquaticus | reverse complement strand
TAAAACAATGGTACTTCAATAAAAAAGTAACTAAAAATATAAAAAGAACCCTTGAAAGCTGGTCTTTCATATTGTCTTCAGAATACCACTATACTTTGAATCCTTCAAACTTAAAATACTGGGATGATTTTTTAATCTCCCATCTCTTTCACCGTTGGATTTATTTTCTTCATTCCTTCAAGAATATGGCAGATGATAGCGATATTACAGACTTTATAGACAATAAATTACACTATACCCTCATTCAGCTTCCTATCTAGAAAGAGACAGATAACCAAATTTAAAAAAATTGTTCAATACAATGTGCTTTGGAACTATGAAGAAAAGATTTATTTATTAAGTCCCTTAATAAATGAAAGGGAATATTTCCTGTGTAATAAAAGAAAGATACTTTGATACGATGGTATTTGAACAGAGCCTGAAAGAAGTGAGTTCTTTCCCAGTAGAGGGAATAAGGGCAAATGGATTCTTGGGTGGTAGCTAGTGTGCTTGGAATATTCCAGGAATTGTGAGGAGATCTGTATAGCAGTAGCTGAATAAATAGGCTTGGGAGAGTGTCAGGAGATGAATTCCCATTGTGGTGTGGAAGGCTCAAGACCGATCGACCACACAGAGGTTTATTTGATTTTCAGTCATGCAAAATATTCTACTTCTAGAATGACTACCACACATACCTCCTCCATCTCTTTCTTGGTCTCTGTCAACACTCCAGTTTAGCCCTCGTTACTCTGCCTTTCATATACAGGAGCCTCTCAAATAAGGTTTCTGCATCTTCATTCCCTTATTATTTTTATAAAATGCTGCATTAGGTTATGCTTAATTATAGTCTTCCATCTAAAAATTTCCTCTAGTCTACCAAACCACCTACCTCTAGTCTACCTCTAGTCTACCTACCTAACTGTAAATCCCTTGGCACAACATTTTTCTCTAACCTCCACCCACTTTTCTAGCTTCAGGCCATATACCACATGTTCAAATAAAAATTAGACAAATTGTATTTCCTGGAATCCTCCCTGTACTTCCCTGCTTTACATGGTATCTTCCTAGAAGATAACCCCAAATCCATCCCACCAAACCCTTTCAGCTCAAATTGACTGTCAACTCCTCCATTACTGCTATCCCCCGTAAGTCTTCCATTCAAATATGAGTTGTCTTTCCTTTTAACCCCCTGAGTATCTTTATCTCTTACTGCTTAACAGGTTTCTTGCCACACATGTTTAAACCACTGTTCTGGATTATAAATTCTCTGAAAACAATTGTATTTTCCAATTGACATTTCTCTCTCCATAATGCTAGGCAGAGTGGCATACATAGAGTCAACATTAAATAAATATTTGCTAATTCAAATTTAATTTTATTGACTGACTTATGTGGTTAAGAGAATCAACAGTTTCATACTGCCCAATAATTTCACAGAAATTAATATATAGCAGATTCCTGTGAAGCAATAATTGAAATTCATACATATTTAAATTATGAAAATATTTCTATTCCAGTCATTAAAAAACTCAATTCATGTCTTCCAAAGGTAAAGGTCATCAAAAAAGAAAAGCCCTAAGTTCTAAGAGAGTATCAGTAAGAAACATCAGATCACTGAGGGAAATATTCTTATTAAATAACAAATATTCAGAACCAATCACATCCACAATACAAATGGAAGCAAATTTTAAGCAAATTCTGTTCTAATTTCCATAGCGGAAATGAAAAATAACCAATATGGCATTGTAAGCTACTATTCAATTGAGGTATGTAATCAACAAGTACAATGAGATATTTTCTCTAAAAACTCTCAATAATCAGTGCAATAGTCAGGACATCAACTCTAAGCATAGTATAATGTATTTAATCTATCACAGCAAAATCAGCAGATATCATTATAGCACAATACACCCTACAGCAATCTTAAAATAAAAGGAATTCTGAACAAATTTATACACATATATACGGTCCTCAGTATCTGCTTTGGCATTCGAGAAGTAAAAATAATTTAAGATTTTCCTAAAGTTTAACACTTACAAATTCCTTCTAAGATTCTAAATTTTACTCGTATTCTTTTCAAACCCAGTGTTATTAAAATTATTAGGATTATTTCTTTCTTGGTCTAGGGAAGTATTTGATATAAAAGCATGATTTATTTTTGTTCTCTTAAAATCACTCATACACACATCCCAGACTGCTTCCAATTGTGCAGTTTATGGTACTTTGGTTTCATTCACTGAAAATTACTATTGGTCTGAAAAAATAGGATACAATCATGAAACTTAAGTGTGAGATGACAGGACCTATTTATTATAAACTAGGCAGTGAAAAGTCTTAACTGAGAGTATTTTAGATCAATGAGAAAAGGACGCCTAGGCAAGAATTGCCCAGGACTTTTAAAAATAGGGATTATGAGTCCAAAAGGAGTCCTTTGCTAGGGAGTTAAAATAATTATGATGTAGCTTGATGACATTCAGGAAGTTAAAAAAGGGATGCAGCTAGACATAACATTTTCCTTTTTCTTTCACCAGCACCATTTCTCTTTCAATCAACAAACATCTTGCGTCTCTCTCTCTCCCCCTCGCCCCCTCATTAATTGATTTTAGCAGCCATGAATGTTAACTACTATATATAGGTAAGAATTTTGATACAGTACCATCATAAATAAGCATAAATCAGTGCTTCTCAAGGTGTACAGTCCATCTAGGTTACCTGGGAATTTGTAAATACAAATTCTTGGGACCCATTCCAGATATACCAAATCAGTAACTATAGGGATGGAGCTCAGCAATTTGTATTTTAAGTACTCCAGATGATTCTGATGCTAGCTCAAGTTTGAGAAGCACTGGAATAGAACAATCGTTGAGAAGCAGAGGAAGCCTTTTATAGGCTTAAAACTCAAGATTGTTGAATCATATGGTAAATCTATTTTTAATAACTTGAGAAAGTTCCACACTGTTTTTCATAGATTGGACAAGTGATAACCACCAACAGTGTTTGAGGGTCCCTTATTCTGAATAGCTTTGTTATTTCCAGTTTTTGTGATATGGGCCATTTTCACAGGTGTAAGAAGATATCTCATTGTGGTTTTGATTTGCATTTCCCTGATGATAAGCGATAATAAGGATTTTTTTCATGTGCTTGTTAGCTGTCCGTATGTCTTCATTGGAGAAGTGTTTATTTAGCTCATCTGCACATTAAAAAAAATAATTTATTTATTTATATATGTATGTTACATCATTGGTCATTTTTCATGTTTGCTTTCTTTTCTCAGGTGTAGTCCCCATAGAATTCCCACCATCAATTCACCCCTGCACCATCACCATATTCCCTTGTGCTCGTCCTGCCATCTTTTTGAGCCCTCTCCCTTCCTCTCCCCGCCCATTTTTTGATTGAGTTTAAAGTCTTCTTTGTGTTGAGTTGTTTAAGTTCTTTTTAGATATTAGATCTCAGCCTCTTGTCAGATGTATTATGTGCAAATATTTTCTCCCATCCAGTAGGGAATATTTTCATTTTAATAATAGTTTCTTTTGTTTTACAGAAGCTTTATAGTTCTATGTAGTCAAACTTGTTTTCATTTTTGTGTCCCTTGCTGTTGGAATCAAGTACACAAAGACATTACTGAAGCCAATGTTCTGAAATGTTTTGCTTATGGTTTCTACTACCAGGTTTTACATCCAAGTCTTTAATGTACTATGAGTTAATTTTTGTATATGGTATGAGATACTGATCTTTTGCATTTGGCTTTCCAATTTTCTCAACACATATGCTGAAGAGATTTTCATTTCTCCAATGTATACTCTTGGCTTCTTTGTCATAGATTAACTGTTCATGTAAAGAAGGATTTATTTCTGGACTCTCGATTCTATTGCATTAATATCTGTGTCTATTTTTTTCCCAATGCCAAAATGTTTTTATTTGGATATTCCCAACTAAAATTTCCAGTCCTCATTTAGATAAGGTAATTTATTAGAAATAACAGGACTATTATGTAGCTTATATATGTTTTTTTGATATAGTATAAAATTTCACTTCTTAGGTATTAACATATTGGTGATTTTACCTTTTCATGATATCTAAGTTAAAGAGTTTATCTTGACATGCTAAACATCAAAGGTGATCTTTTGCTGCTATCACAAATGAACTATCCAAACAAAAACAATAGAAAGATCAGCCTGGAAATTAAGTCACAAGTGAATAAAAAACCCAAGTTTAGATCTGAAGACTGAAAAAAGAAGCCAGGAAGATCTTTTGTCTTTAATGTTTTAACATGATTAATTAATACTACCTTATTTCTAGAGTTTAGTTCGTATCAGCATGAGCAGTTTCTGGCATAGATATGTGATTAAGTTTTTTTTTTTAATTTTTCCTTTTATTAATTTTTAATTTTTTTACATTGTTGTTCATTTTTGTGCAATATTTGATTTCTTCCCTCAGGTGTAATCCCCATAAATATCCTACCACCATACCACCTGTAAACTATCATCATGGTCTTTTGTGCTCTTCCCACCCCTGTTTGGACCCCTTTTCCTCCCCCTCCACTGCTTTAAGCCTCAGATCTACAGTTGCCTACAAGTTTTTTCTTTTTTTTCTTTTGGCCCTCTATTCGATTTCCCTATGTTACTCCTATCAGTGATATCATCCGATATTTTTCTTTTTCCTTCTGACTTATTTCACTGAGCATAATCCCGTCCAGCTCCATCCATGTTGCTGTGAAAGGCATGAGTTTATATTTTTTGATTGCTGAGTAGTATTCCTCTGTGTATATATACCACATTTTCTTGATCCAATCACATGTTTTGGGGCATTTAGGTTGTTTTTGTATCTTAGTTATGTAAATAGTGCTGCAATAAACATAGGATTGCAGGTTACCTTTCAAATTAATGTTTTTGTGTCCTTTGGGTAGATTCATGGGAGTGGGATTTCTGAATCACACGGTAGATCCATTTTTAATAATTTGAGGGTCCTCCACATAGTTTTCCATAGTGGTTGGACCAGTTTGAAGCCAGGAAGATCTTACACAGAAAAAGAAAACTGACCCACAATAAGTATTTCTTGACCTTACGCACAAAACGCTTAGTTAGATCCATCAGCTAGTCCAATATCTGTTTTATTGCTCATGAAGTTAAAAATTAAAGCCTTTTCACAAAGGTTTCCTATAGGTTAGGAAATTATCCTATCATCCAACAATGGAATATGCTGTGAGACCACATAATGACATGCTTAATTGCATAAGAAAACAAATCTAAACTGCAATCCATTTCTAATATATAGCTATGTTACTTTTGATCAGTTAAACTTTCTAAACTTGTCTTTTCATCTTCAAAATAGGGATGAGAATATTACCTATACGCCATAAGGTATCCGTGACTATTAAATGAAATAATGCATGAGAATCAGCATAGTGACATTTGTACTAAGATATTATGCAATGCTAAAAACCAAAAATTTGAAGGTTCTTTGAATTTTCAAATCTAAAACATACTATCAATTTTGGGCATAAATTAAAGAGTACTTTGCAATGATATTAATCCTTAAAAGCTTTTGACCATATATAAAATAGTATCTTACCATGGAAAATGCAAAAAATCTAAACAAACACTAGATTTCTTTTAATGCTTGGTTTTTGTGACTTCATAATTTGGAAATATTTGGTACTCATATTATCTCATGTATTTTCATTAACTTGTTACTATGCAATGTTATGTATACTTATTTCTAACTATCTTGAGTGCTGATAAATTCACATTAGAATAGACATTGAAAGTACAATGGTGGGGAGAGCAGAGTGTGTGGAGAGAAAATCTACTTATAGTCCATGCATAATCCTGACAGAGGAATAGTATAAAAACATTTTAAGATTGGAAAACAGAAATCTGTCCCAAGCAATGAGGTAACTTTTTTTTAAGGATTTATTTATTTATGCAAACAAGCTGGGGTACAGACCAGAGGCGTGGGGCAGAGAGAGGGTTCACCAGAGACAGAGTGGGGAGCAGAACAGGCAGATCAATCGAAATACACTGCTGAGGGGAGCAGTGAACGAGGCAGGAGAGGTCTGCAGCACCATGTGGGAATCTCGCCAGCTGGGCGTCGAACTCCTGTTGCAGCTGCCAACTGCTCCACAGCGCAGTGCAGCTCCCAACTGCTGCGCCATCGGGGAGGCCCTTGAGGTAATTTTTTTAAAGGGCCCACTTTTACCGATCAGCATGACCAAAGGGAAGAAAATCATATATTTAATTACAGTATAAGAGGAGTCATTGAAATCTAAGTCCATGCAAAAGCAAGACCTCCCCTCTCTCAAGCTCTCTAGGGCAAATCAAAGTCAGGACAACTCTATAAACATGCCTATTGCAAAAGGGAATGAGATTCTGGTCCCTTACACTGCAAGGAAAACCCATAGAGCTCCCCAAAGGTTCAACCTTTCACTCATAAATTAGAGATTCAGACTCTAAATTATTTATTTACAATTCAAGTAAATATAACTTAAGATCAAAGACTTAATGTAGGGATGAAATCAGTACACTACACACAATACAAACATATTAGGAAATGGTGTCTGCATTTATGATTATTTCATATAAATTCACTTCTCTCTTTTAAAAGGGTTAGAACTAAAATTAGAAAGTTCTATCCTGAGTACTGTAAGTTGTAAAGCAATTGGTCTCATGTGCTTGAGTCCAAGATTAGTCATGTCATCCCTTTATCACTGTTTGTGCAGTGCTAAAGGCTAGTATAGAGGGTTATATGTTCTGTACAAAGGATTTTATTTCTCTCTAATGGTGTTCTATTCCCACGTGTAATCTCATAGTACAACCCAAATCACCGGAACATCAAATAAAATGAATGATAGTTCAGAGTTTCCTGGGAAATTCAGAAAGTTGGTAAAATTATAAGACATAAAACAACTAATTCAAAGGTTTGAAGAGACCATAAAGGTAATTGTAAATGACATTTACACATTTTTATACCAGGAAAAAATCTACTTTTAATACCAATGACTTAAATGTAAATTTTCAAATGCGATTAAAACTTGAATCTAGTTATAGGCACTTATAGAAACAAAAAGGGACTTGTTGATTAAAAGCAATGCACAACCAATACAAACAGTCCGTGCATCAATATCTCCAAACAAGGACCAAAACCAACTTCATACTTTTGGCATTTGAAAGGATAATCCAGAGCTAAACTAGCTAATAGGTAATTCCACAATCAGTATATACTTCCATTAAAAATGAAATGCTGGGCCTCCCTGGTGGTGCAGCGGTTAAGCACTGCGCTGTGGAGCTGTCGGCAGTGTGAGTGCGACGTCCGGCCAGGGAGATTCCCACATTGCATGGCAGAACTTTCCTGCCTTGCTCGCTGCTCCCCTCAGCAGTGTATTTCCATTGATCTGCCTGTTCTGCTCCCCACTCTGTCTCTGGTGAACCCTCTTGCTGCCCCATGCCTCTGGCCTGTACCCCAGTTTGTATGCATAAATAAATAAATCTTTAAAAAAATGAAATGCTAAAAAAAAAAACCAAAATTGTATTCATATATTTTATGACTGCCTTCCTTTTAGCCCAATAAAAACATATATATTCACTCAGGTTTTCTACATAAATGTAAACACAATAGCCTTAGGTATGAATGTCTTTGAAAACTATTCATCATGGTAGATTAACGTATGAACTATATCTGAGTAATTTAAAATATCTATTAGATTTAATACTTCCATTTCCAGGCATTTTTGCATATAGTTATGAAGCATGGCATTCACTGACCACTTATTTCACCTGATTCATAGAAAGGTTGAAAATCTCAGTTTCCTCGTTGTGCCTCTCATTGATTTTGACTTCACTTGTTGAGATAGATTACAATTTCTTTAGAAAACACCAAAGTCATTCCATCTTTCTCTACATACTGTTATTTGCTTAAGAGAGTTTTATCTGACTGCATTTATTCTCCCCATCAGGTGACTGTTTTACGTTATTCACAGTTTTTAAGACTTCCTCACAAAGGAAGAAATATACATTCTTCTGTTTGGTTATGCTATATAAAAACAAAATACTCTTACATATTTATGACCAATTGTAAATGCCTGAGTTACATATGAAAACCTCTTGAGGGCAATAGTTAAAGTAAAAATCCTCTCTAGAAGGATGAAAGCTCCTTTTTCATAAAAATAACTTACTTAAATTCTCAAAATTACTTTAGAGATAGTCAAAATGGATTAAGTCCAAGTCTGTTAAAATGCCCAATAGGTTACAGAACAAAGACTACTTTTCACCCCACCCTCCTTTACAAATTGTCAGGGAAGTATGGCCTTACACCACAGCAATGATGAAAGCAAAATTTACAGAAAATGTGAATGAAAATGAAAAAGGTCTTAAATCTATAGTAAAGAAAGGGGAAGAGAAGGGAAAGAGCATTCTGCATATTCAAGGAAAACCTAGTCATATTTTAAATGTTCTTTACATGTTTGAAATTGTGAATATAATTATGTTAAGAGACTTCCTAACCTTGCCTTCTTAGTGATATACCCAGTCAAATTTACAATATAATGTTAACTTCCACAAGAAAAATGTACTGTTCACGTTTCTAAGGTAATATAGTTAAAATTCTATCACATAGTCCACAGGACATCCAATTACTTGTAGTTTGGTGGAATTTTGTTAAAATGAATTCACTCCAAAAGATCACATTCCTAATCTATAAATCCTGGAAATGAAACTAAGGGACAACAAAGTTTACATGCTGTGACTAGAGTAATAAGTTCTTTAAATGCAATGAGGAAAACAGAGACATTAGCACGTATCACTCACACACATTTCCTTTGTTCCTAAACAATCTGTATGTTATACTGTCTGATTCTGGTGGGCAGTGGAGAAGTTTAATGAATTTTCTTGCACAGTAATAGTGGTAAGGAGAGTTGAAGAGTAATTGCTATTTGATGACTGAACAAAAGAAATACAACAGTTCTCCTCAACTAACAATTGCAGTTCCAAAAACATACAATTAATGATTCATTACAAAATCTTATAGCTACATAGACAAAAATGAAAGAAATTTAATGTTCACAAATAATTTTAGTACAAGATAACTGACAACCAAACTAAAAAGAACTATTTTATTTTGGGTCTTCACTATAGATGTAAAAAAAAAAAAATCTCAACAAGTACAAATGTGTTGTTTCAGAATGTGATCTGTCACAGTAATTGTTCTGATATTTTCTGGCTTATTTTACATAATATGTTAATGTCCCTTTCTGTTAAAACTGGAAGAAATATTATGGAAATTATGTGTATATCTGTGTGCACATGCACTCTTAGCTTTGGCTAAATATCTTAATAAATTTTTCAAAATGTACTCATTAAACAATGAATAGTCAAAATCCTTAATAAGCCCATATTAAACAACTTGGGAATTACTGTCACTTATTTAAGACAAATTAAGCCAAACATACGCATTACTTTTCTCTTCCACAATGATACAAACCATCTAAAACACTATAACAAAAAAAAAATAATAAACATGTACATGCATATAGACAAAAACTTCAGAGAACTACAATGCATTATAAAGTACCTAAGAAAGAGATATTAGTCTTCTACTATATTCAATCTTGCACTCATTTTCAGAAAAAAACTAGAAACATAACTTATCCTTAAAAATACACATTTTGTATATTTTTAGGACATATACATTTAGGAATTTGTATACTTTTCAGAACAAATAAAATCCTTTTTATAAAAGGCATGTTTTAATTGTTGAAGTAACTTTGGTCTTCAAAATTGCAAGGACTTTCTTTTCAATCGGGACATTTAAAAACAAAAATCAACACTAACAATTCAATTTGACAATTTGATTTTGTCTTCATTTGCAAACAAACCTCCGTGAAATAACATGCAATAAGAATCGCATTGGTGGATGTGAAATCAAAGTGAGTTACATTACATTGGTTGCTTCAATTTACAGATGAAGAAACTAAAGAATTTTAGTTACTTGTCATAGGTCATAAAGTTTTTTTTTTTTTTTTAAGCATAGAAGAACTGGGGTATACTCTAGAAGTGCGGGTAGTGAGAGGATTCACAAGAGACAGAGTGGGGAGCAGAACAGGCAGATTTACTCTACAGTGCCATATGTGGGTTAGATCCTTGGCCAGGGGATCTAACCCACTCAGGCTTAGTGATGATAGCACTGGGACTTAACCCACTAGGCCACCAGGAGGCCCACATAAAGCTTTTAATGACAACATGATAAGAATCCATTTCTCCTCAATCCTAAGATAACTCTCATTCAACTTTTACTATTAACAACTAACATAAAAATCATCACTTAGGGGCCTCCCTGGTGGCACAGCGGTTGAGCGCTGCTCTGTGGAGCTGTCGGCAGCACGCGATGCGAGTTCGAAGCCCAGCTGGGGAGATTCCCACATGGCGAGGCAGATCTCTCCTGCCTCACCCGCTGCTCCCCTCAGCAGTGTATTTCTGATCTGCCTGTTCTGCTCCCCACTCTGTCTCTAGTGAACCCTCTTGCCGCCCCATGCCTCTGGCCTGTACCCCAGCTTGTATGTATAAATAAATAAATCTTTAAAAAAAAGATCGTCACTTAGTAGTTACAAGTTTTTTCATTATTTTCCTTAAATGAATGAATTTTGGATATGTTAAAATTTATGAAAAATATCAATGCATATATTCAGAAGTGAAATCAATGCCAATGAGGGAGTACACACACACACACACACATATATAACTATTAATTCTGGGTTTCATCCTCAAGGCAAGGGGAATTTTAGATAATAAGAGCATTCAAGATATCCAAAAATATATTTCTTTCTGCTTCCCATCTACCAATAAATAAAATAGTTACTTGTTTAGCATAGGATGCAGAACCCTATCATGTTGCAACTTATTACTATGGATTTTATACATACTAATTAAGAACAGATATATACACATCCACTTCAAAAATGTAGCACTTATTAGTTGATATTTGCCCTGATACAAAACATAAGTATTAGGAAGTACCTGCCAAAAAAAAAGGGAACCATTAACTTTAATTTGGGAATAACACTCCTTGGTTAGACTTCCTCTCTTCCTTAGCCATAATGAGTAAAACGATTGTCCATTTTAAGGTTGCTTTTGAGTGGGTTCTGGACACCTATCCCTAAGTATAGCATATTGGTATATTGAATACCTTAAAAGGAGTTTGAAAAAACAGCAAATGCAAAAAGGTCACTCTAACCTCCCTGCATACACCCTTCTTCCCTAACACAGATCATAAGACTCCCATACGAACGGAAAGGAAAATATTATGTTCACAGAAAAACAGGGAAATGAGAACAAGATCGGTGTGTAAACAAACCTTGTTAAATTAATACTTATCTTACCAGTTACTTCTTCAGCATTTCAGCATTTACTACTCCTAGCCCAAACTTCTTTGTCTTATCAATTCTTCATAAACTTATTTCTTTTCTTTTTTTTAAGATTCATTTTTTTTTAAAGATTTATTTATTTATACATACAAGCTGGGGTACAGGCCCGAGGCGTGGGGCGGCAAGAGGGTTCACCAGAGACAGAGTGGGGAGCAGAACAGGCAGATCAGAAATACACTGCTGAGGGGAGCAGTGGGCGAGACAGGAGAGGTCTGCCGCACCATGTGGGATTCTCCCCGGCTGGGCGTCGAACTCGCATCATGCGCTGCCGACAGCTCCACAGCGCAGCGCTCAACCGCTGCGCCACCAGGGAGGCCCCAAGATTCATTTTTATTTATTTATACATACAAGAGCTGGGGTGTAGGCCAGGAGTGCGGGGGATGGTGAGAGGATTCACCAGAGACACAGTGGGGAGCAGAACAGGTGGATCTACTGAAATACACTGCTGAAGGGAGCCATGAGAAAGACAGGAGAAGTCTGCTGTGCCATATGGGTTAGTTCCCTGGTCAGGGATCAAACTCATACCTCAGTGGCTGGTGATAACTTCATAGTACTGAGACTTTAGTCCCTGTACCACCAGGGAGGCCCCAAACTTGTCATTTCTTTGTCTAAAAGATATAAAATCTTCCTGCTCTGGTTACTTCTTTGGATCTTTATTCCCTTGTGAAGGATCATATTGACATGTAAAAATCCAATAAAATGTGTATGCTTCCCTCCTGTTAATCTGTTTTGTTGATTTAATTTTCAGACCCAGTCAGAGAACCTAAGAAGGTGAAATAATAAAACTTTTTCCTCCCCTAAATGTTCCCCTAATTTCCTTGGCTTTCTTCTTTGCCTTACTCCCTTTAGCTATACTGAATTTTTAATAAGGCCACTGAACTCTTTTTGTTGAACCAATCAGTTCCTTTAACAAGGGATGCAGTCAAATGGAATGAGACTTGAATTAGAATAAAAAGAACGGAAATATAGAAACTATGTAACAGACATTGCAAAATAGAAAATGGACAAATGTGTTAAATGAAAAGGTAACACCAAATCATACACACCGTAATCACAATAAAAAATTTGAATCAATGGATGAGCTCTCTAAGACAAAATATACAGAGAGAAAAATATTCCCCTGTATATTCAAAAATAGTTGACTACCATTATTTGACCTGAAATATCTTGTAAAATTGCAAATTAAAAAGTCCAGCATCATGTTTATATATACCTACACAATAAATGCCCAGCATGGTGATTATATCTTCAAAGTATTATTTGAAAATCCTTATTATCTAGCATCTCATCTCCCAAGATTTTTCAAAAAATTTCTAGACACATATTTGAAAAAACAGTATGTGTTTATAATTTGTTCTTGCCCCTCGAAATGAATGCCTCTATAGTTGTCTGCTCTCAACTTTTTTTACTCCAATTTCCCAAGATCATTTGAAAGAGCTGGAAAATGCATTAAGGTGAACACTTACCGCCATCAGCAAATTAAGACACATGAGTTCGACATGAAAAATCATAATTTATAAGCAATACAAAATGTATAAATAATACAAAAACAGTGCAGACCAAAATTAATAAACACTTCTATAACAGCAACTCAGTACAGAATAGCATACATTCTATTCCTGAGAGAAAGTAATAAGTAAATAAACTGGCAAGACTTTTAAGGTATAAAAGGTCATAGGTCAGAGAATTAGATGCCCCCTGCATATACACACAGGCTGATAACCTATGTCTCTTACTTTTAAAATATTTTGCCATTTTAATGATGCTATAATGCTAATTTCTTTTTTTTAATAAATATTTTATTTATTTATTTTTTAAGATTTATTTTTTATTTATACATACAAGTTGGGGTACAGGCCAGAGGTGTGGGGTGGTGAGAGGGTTCAGCAGAGACAGAGCGGGTAGCAGAACAGGCAGATCAGATACACTGCTGAGGGGAGCAGCGGGTGAGGCAGGAGAGGTCTGCCGCACCATGTGGGATTCTTCCAGGCCAGGCGTCGAACTCGCGCCGCTGCCGACAGCTCCACAGTGCAGTGCTTAACCGCTGCGCCACCAGGGAGGCCCTATTTTATTTATTTTTGTTATTCATATATTTTACATTATTGTGTGTTCCCCATAGGTTACGCACCACCTGTTCACCCGTGGAGCCAACACCATAGTCCCCCGTGCTCCCCTCTTACCCCCTCTTGAGCCCTTACCCTCCCCTCCTTCTATGTTGAAAGTCGCATTCTTCTTTGGTTCCCCGATATTCCTGCTATAAGTGAAACCATTCAATATTGTTCTCTTTCTTTCTGGCTTATTTGACTGATCATGATCCCTTCTAGGTCCATCCATGTTGCTGTGAATTGCATGTGCTTGTCTTTTTTGAATGCTGAATAGTATTCCATTGTGTATATGTACCACATCTTCTTGATCCAGTCATCTATTTTTGGACAGCTGGGTTGTTTCCATACCTTAGCTATTATAAACAGTGCTGCAATAAACATGCGGGTGCATGTATCCTTTCGGATTAGTGTTTTTGTGTCATTTGGGTAGATTCCCAGAAGTGGTATTGCCGGGTCATATGGAAGCTCCATTTCTAGGAGTTTGAGGAAACGCCATACAGCTTTCCATAGTGATTGGATCAATTTACATTCCCACCAGCAGTGTAGGAGAGTTCCTTTTTCTCCACATCCTCGCCAACATTTGTTGTTACCTGTTTTTTAATGTGCGCCATTCTTACTGGCATGAGGTGGTATCTCATTGTGGTTTTCATTTGCATTTCCCTGAATATAAGTGATGTCGAACATTTTTTCATATACCTGTTGGCCATTTTCTTTTCTTCTTTGGAGAAGAGTCTTTTTAGCTCTTCTGCCCAATTTTTGACTGGGTTGTTGACTTTGTTTTTCTTGAGTTGTGTGAGCTCTTTGTAGATTTTTGTTATCAGTCCTTTATCGGCTGTATTGTGTGCAAAGATCTTCTCCCAATTAGTAGGGTGTCTGTTTGTTTTGATTATAGTCTCCTTTGTTGTACAGAAGCTTTTTAGTTTGATGTAGTCCCAGCTGTTTATCTTTTCTTTTACTTCCAATGCTTTGAAGGAAGTGCTTTTAAAGATTTTGCTGAGATGTATGTCATGTAGAGTTTTGCCTATATTTTCTTCTATAAACTTTATGGTTTGTGGTCTTATCTCCAGGTCTTTTATCCATTTTGAGTTGGTTTTTGTGCATGGCATGAGGTAGTGGTCCAGCTTCATTTTTTTGCATGTAGCAGTCCAGTTCTCCCAATACCATTTATTGAACAAGATAATATTGTTCCATTGCATATTCTTTGCTCCTTTGTCGAAGATTAGTTGTCCATAAATATGTGGATTTATTTCTGGGTTTTCTATTTGATTCCATTAGTCTGTGTGTCTGTTTTTGCTCCAGTACCATGCTGTTTTAATTAATATGGCTTTGTAGTATAGTTTGAAATCAGGGAGTGTAATCCCTGCATTCATATTCTTTTTAGTCAGGAGAGCTTTAGCTATTTGAGGTTTTTTGTGGTTCCATATGAATTTCATGAATATCCATTTTATTTCTTTGAAGAATGTCATTGAGATTTTTATTGGAATCGCATTGAATCTGTAGATTGCTTTTGGTAGGATGGCCATTTTGATGATGTTGATTCTTCCAATCCATGAGCAGGGGATGTCTTTCCATCTTTTTGTGTCCTCCTCTATTTTTTTTTTAACAGCGTCTTGTAGTTTTCTTTGTATAAGTCCTTTACCTCTTTTGTTAGGTTTTATTCCCAGGTACTTGATTTTTTTGGTTTCGATTTTGAAGGGGATAATTCTTTTAATTTCTTCTTCAGACTGAGTATTAGCATATATAAAGGCTACTGATTTTTGTGCATTGATTTTTTATCCTGCTACGTTACTGAACTGGTCTATTGTTTCGAGTAGTTTTTCTATGGAGTTTTTAGGATTCTCTATGTATATAACCATATCATCTGCAAATAGTGACAGTTTAATTTCTTCCTTCCCTATTTGGATTCCTTGTATGTCCTTCTCTTGTCTTACTGCTCTCGCTAGGACTTCAAGTGTTATATTGAAAAGCAATGGTGAGAGTGGAATTCCTTGTCTTGTTCCTGATTTTAGGGAAAAGGCTTTCAGCTTCTCACTGTTGAGGATGATATTGGCTGTGGGTTTGTCATATATGGCTTTTATTATATTGAGGTATGTTCCTTCTATCCCGAGAATTTCAAGGGCCTTTATCATAAATGGGTGTTGCACTTTGTTGAATGCTTTCTCAGGATCTATTGATATGATCATATGGTTTTTATTTCTCTTTTTGTTGATGTGTTGGATTACGTTGATTGATTTTCAGATGTTGAACCATCCTTGTGTCCCTGGCATAAAGCCCACTTGGTCGTGGAGTATTATCTTTTGGATGCATTGTTGGATTCTGTTGGCCAAGCTTTTGTTAAATATTTTTGCATCTGTATTCATTAGGGAGATTGGTCTGTAGTTTTCTTTTTTTGTATTGTCTTTATCTGGTTTTGGTATTAGAGTAATATTTGCTTCATAGAATGTGTTTGGTAGTACTCCTTCGTTCTCAATTTTTTGAAAGAGTTTGTGTAATATAGGGATTAGTTCATTTTTAAACATTTGATAGAATTTGTTTATGAAACCATCTGGTCCTGGGCTTTTGCTTTTGGGGAGGGTTTTGATTACTGCTTCAATTTCGTTGCTTGAGATTGGCCTGTTTAGGTGTTCTATATTTCTTTACCTATTTTTGGGTGGCTGTGTAGTTTCAGGAATTTGTCCATTTCCTCTAAGTTGTTGAACTTGTTTCCATATAGCTGTTTATAATAATATCTGATTATTCTTTTGATTTCTGATGTGTCTGTTGTAATTTCTCCTCTTTCATTTCTTATCCTGTTTGTGTTTTCTCCTGTTTTCCTTTGTAAGCCTTGCTAGAGGTTTGTCTATTTTGTTTATTTTCTCAAAGAACCAGCTTTTGGTTTCGTTGATCTTCTGTATTGTTTATTTCCATTGCATTTATTTCTTCTTTGGTTTTTATTATTTCCTCTCTTATACTGACTTTTGTGTTTTGCTGTTGTTCCTTTTCCAGTTCTTTGAGGTGGGTGATTAGATTGATTCTTTGAGTCGTTTCTTGTTTCTTGATGTGAGCCTGTATTGCTATGTATTTCCCTGTTAATACTGCTTTTGCTTTGTCCCAAACATTCTGGAAAGTTGTGTCTTCTTTGTCATTCATTTCTAGGTATTTTTTAATTTCTTCTTTGATCTCCTCATAGTGGTCTTCGAGCAGTGTGGGTTTCAATCTCCATGATGTAAAAGGGTTCCTTTTTTTTCTTTTCATGGTTCATTTCTTGTTTGATGGCTTTATGATCGGAGAAGATAGTAGGTATGATTTTGCTCTTTGTGTATCTGTTGAGGTTTGTTCTGTGACCTAGCATGTGATCAATCCTGGAGTATGACCCATGTGCACTTGAGAAGAATGTGTATTCAGATTTTGGGGGGTGCAGTGCCCTATAGATATCTGTTAAGCCCATGTGGTCTAGGTCCTTATTTAGTACTTTAATGTCCTTGTTTATTTGTTGTCTCGTTGATCTGTCCATTTGTGATAATGGAGTCTTGAAGTCTCCTACTATATAAGTATTTTCTCTACTGTCTGTTTTCAGAGATGATAATAATTGTCTTATATATTTTGGTGCTTCTTCATTTGGGGAGTATATGTTGATGAGAGTTATATCATCTTGCTGAATTGTCCCCTTTATCATGATGTAGTCACCATCTATGTCTCTTTTTACCTTTTTTAGTTTGAAGTCTATTTTATCTGATATAAGTATAGCTGTCCCTGCCTTCTTTTTAGGTCCATTTGCTTGTAGAATTGTTTTCCAGCCTTTCACTTTCAGTCTGTGTTCACCTTTTGTGGCTAAATGTGTTTCCTGTAGACAGCAGAAGGTTGGGTTCTGTTTTTTGATCCATTTTGCTACCTTCTCCCTTTTTATTGATGAGTTGAGTCCGTTTACATTTAGAGTTAATATTGATACAGTGGCATCTATATTGGCCATTTTGTTTGTCTCTTTGTGGTTTTATTCCTTGTCTTATACTGGTCATTTTCATTCCTTTGTCGGTTTTGGTTTTAGGACTTCTTGTAGCATTGTTTGTAGTGGGGGTTTAGTCATGACGAATTTCTTTGGAGACTCTGTTTGTCTGGGAAGATCCTTATCCTTTCTTCATAGAGGAAAGAGAGCTTTGCAGGATACAGTATTCTTGGTTGGAATTTATTGTCTTGGAGTTTGTTGAATATGTCTCTCCATTCTCTCCTTGCCCGTAGCGTTTCTTCGGAGAAGTCAGATGTCATCCTGATTGGTTTTCCTTTATAAGTTATTTGTTTCCTCCCCCTTGCCATCTTCAATATTTTTTCCTTGTCCTGTATTTGTGTGAGTTTAACTATGATATGTCTAGGTGTAGGTCTTATAGTATAATGCTAGTTTCAATGACACTACAAAGTTCTTTTTCTGACAGAAAGTAGGATTTATATCAGGTGTGATCAAGGAGGAGGTAGCACTGTTCTTTCTCACCAGTTCAGTCTTACATCTGTCTGTTACTAGGGCTATACTTGACATAGAGCCATTCCAGATGAGTTACTTTTCAACTACTATGTCTTCAAACTTATCTATATTAAATTGGGTAAAGGCCCACTTATTGGAGATAGGGATCTTCTGGTTGTCAGGAAGTGGCCCTACATATGAACTCTATCACATGCTCATTGTTCTACTGCTTGATACCAATGAACATGATGACTTGACCAATGCAAACTTTGTCTACTATGCACCTGGGACTTTCCAAAGTTAGTCTGCATACTTATACAGAGTTTTCAGCCCCAGCACAGGTCATCACCATGATCTGGAAGGGGTGGATCCATACTTAACACCCATCTTTGCCATAAGATTTGAAATGTACTTGTTGGCACAAATAAGCCTCCAGGGCTTCAGAGGAGAACTCATATTCAGCTGATATTCTATGGCAACTGAATAGGAACTCATCTACTTTTGTCTGTTTTGCCCCATGTCTTGGTGGCACTTGATGCCCTGCTGTGGATCTTAGCATCAGGAATACCTCAACAGAAGTGAGACACTGGGTATGGTTTGTTCTTACAATACTGGTAACAACAGACAAGACAGATGCCCATGGATACACTGAGCCCTTCAGTGGTTGTGCCAAAGGGAAAATGATCAAAATTCTTAAGCATTTTTTCTACCAAAGAAAGTTATTAATGTTTAGTATAGCTTTGGTACTGAATCCATTTCAGAGTATTCTTATTTTCAGACAAATGATAATTCTCATATGGAAATTTATAATTCCATTCTTTATTTTATTATTTTTCACTTATTTATTTTTTCTCTTTAAAAAATATATATTTATTATTATTTATATCTTTTCCATTACTGTGTATTGCCCATAGGTATCCCACCACCAATTCACCAGTGAACCATCACCATAGTCCCTTGTGCTCTTTTCTTCCCTGTTTTGAGCCCTTATCCTCTTGTTCCCTCGCTGAATGTCTCTCTCTTATTTGGTTCCCCTATATTCCTGTTATAAGTGAAACCATTCGATATTTTTCTCTTTCTTTCTGGCTTATTTCACTGAGTATGATCCCCTCTAATTCCATCCATGTTGCTGCGAATTGCATGTGTTTATCTTTTTTGAATGCTGAATAGGATTCCATTGTGTCTATGTACCACATCTTCTTGATCCAATCATCTGTTTTTGGACATCTGGGTTGTTTCCATATCTTAGCTATTGTAAACAGTGCTGCAGATAATTCCATTTTTTAAATAAATCCATTTAGCACAATAGCTTAGTACTCTGTCTTCTATACTTATTAGCGAATATTCAGTGTTTCCATTTAAATGATTTCCAGGAAATTCCTGGAGGCTGGTATTAACAGTGGTATGGCACCATAGCCTTGAGCCACAAAAAATCTAGAGCAGTGCCCAATACTGAGGCAGTATCCTCCAGAATAGACAGAACTAGACTCAGTTTGTATTTTCTGTAACACTGGATATTACAGAACAGCCCTAATAAACATGAATGGGTTGATTTGGGCATATGAATACTGGGGATCTGTATTCATATGGCAGACCACTAAGCTACCTTACTTGAAGCTGACTCAGTTTTTCAAAGTATACTAAAATATCATACTGACTTCCATATTCTGCCTTCATGGATGCTATCACAGAAGATTTTCAGGTTTAAATTACCTATTGTCAGAGAGTATACAACTATAGCTTTGCTGACTAGGTGGGAAATCTCCCGAAATTAACTGTGTATTATCTAATACCAGTTGAACAGCTGGGGTCACAGCACACTGTTATTTAGTGCACATGGATCTTCTTTCAACCGACCACAAAGAATACCTACACTCCAGGTACTAGCAGGCATCTTAGTTGTGAATTGTCAGCTATGGAGCGCCTATCAATAGTCCAGCTTCAGGCACATTTCTCAAGAACACCTTGGTAGCAGGTTAGATTACTGGAAGCTGCATACCAGCACTATTACTCTGGGTCTTTGTAGGAACAACATGACTTTGATTTGTTTAACCAAGGAAACATGTAGGAAATGGACATTCATAGAAATCTCTATACTTTATAGAAAATTAGCAAAGATTCACTCTACTGTTTTGTTCAATACCCCTCACATACAGAACCACAAAATAAAATTCTCTAAATTCAAAATTAGGAAAACATGTTCTTCATTAAAAAAAAATGTACTGTCATTCATCAGATAACAGTTATGTTTCTCAATATTCTGTCTTTCTTCTACCTGCCACCCCTTAGTTAAAAGAAAAATTGTTAACTATTTTGTACATAAATTATTACCTGGCATTGTGCTAGGCTTTTTTGAAAATAACCAACTTCCCTTCTTGTTTATTTAGAGCTTTTATTTTTACCCTCATATTAATAATAGGGAGACATCTGCATCTCTTATTATAAGAAGCAGTTGCAATAGTAATATTCCCATAAGAGAAATATGTGAAACTCTAGTACGTGGCCAAGATCTTTAGTTAAATTAATTAATAATAATATAAAGTTTCTTTCCAAAACTAATTTTGAATATATAGAAGTGCACTAAAAATGCTTTAAATTGGAAAGGAGTTAGCCTTATAGTATGAAATTCATTTATTAATAGTGTGACTGAACTCTTTTACTAGATTTTATATACCTCGATAATTACATGTCCAGTTACAAGTTTCCAATTATTTTAAATAATTATTATATATACACACACTGGTTTTCTAACTTAAAACATCATTTAAAGGAGATAATGCAAGATAATGCATTGCCTTGGTGGAGCTTCATGTGTCATATAATAATAAAATAAACATCAACACAGGAGCCATCATTTATTCTACCTCGATGGCTATAACATTTTCTCCTACTAAAATAATAAATTAGAAATTTGTATCAGTATTTGTTGTTCCTGTATTTTTCTTATTACAAATAATATAGAACAAATAGATATAGTTTGCTTCTATTATGAGATTTTAATAGTGGATCTGCCTTAGGTTAAAATTGTTTTTTGAAGCTATCATTGTTTAATTAAAATTTCAACGTGGGGCCTCCCCGGTGGCGCAGCGGTTAAGCACTGCACTGTGGAGCTGTCGGCAGCAGCGACGCGAGTTCGACACCCAGCCAGGGAGAATCCCACATGGCGCGGCAGACCTCTCCTGCCTTGCCCGCTGCTCCCCTCAGCAGTGTATTTCTGATCTGCCTGTTCTGCTACCCGCTCTGTCTCTGGTGAACCCTCTCGCTGCCCCACGCCTCTGGCCTGTACCCCAGCTTGCATGTATAAATAAAAAATAAATCTTTAAAAAACAAACAAAAAAAATTCAACGTGACTTAGTATTTATGAAGTGCCAACTTATTAGCTAAATGAGTTTGGATATGGTTGATGTTAATTCAAATTGTCGACCAATATTTAAAAAAAAATTATGTGTAGAAATAACTGCATTGAATTTACTATTTTCTATTCTATGTGAAAATATACTAGGGTCTTCCAAGATGATTTATGCATTTGAAACTTAAAGGGAACAAATTAAAAATACAAATATTAAACAACCCTGCTTTAGTAATACTCTCATAATGCTGCCTTAAGAGATGTGCTCACAATTTTAAGTCCTGTTCACATTTCTGCATTATAAAGAAATGCCCTCATCATTATTGCCTTTTACATAGGTAGTCTACTGAAAATTTTCTAAGAGTATTGATTTGCACCTACCTTTATATTAAATTTCGAAGTAGTGTTGGCTGCTTTGCAAAGATTTTAATAAGTTTAATACGGGCTGTTTAAATGGTTATTAATACTCATAATTCAGAAAGTGCATTCTATTCCCAATTTATATTACTCTCGGGTCAACCATTTTCAGTAAAATGATTATGTTAAAATGCATATTGTTAGTATGCTAGAGAAATGTTTAAATCTACAGGTAAGTTAGAAAATATAAAAAAAAAACAAATGTTCTAAAGGTAATGCAAAGAGCTACACATAAACTCTACAAGATTGTTTGTTTTCATCTGCCTGAAAACTTTCGCGTAGTAAGTTATAATCACTGATCATGAAAATAGTCACTATGCCATGAATTTGGCAGATAACTCAGATTCCAAGCAAAACAGAAAAAAGTTTCCTAGTGGGGTAAAATACCTCTCATGCTATCAGCAATTTCAGCAACAACTCTGAAAATAATTTGCACAATCACAACTCTCTCTCACTGTTCTTCAAAGAGTATTCACTGTTTTTTCATATGTTGAGAAAACTTAGTGATAATGATTTATTGCTACCCATTTCTTTGGGTCTTCAAAAAAGTATTGTCAAATACTTGCACATACTATAATGGGTTGTTTAGGAATAAAATTGTATAGTTCATTGGTTATTTCTCATCAGGCACTGCTTCATTTCATAAACTTTAGCAATTATTTTACAAAATAATGTGAATTCACTTTATGAATTTTTCGTCAATAACATGGTTTTCATACTAAAACACATTATACCATTGTCTGTGCAAAGTCCAATGTGATTTGTGATAGCAGATTGGGATTTATTTTATAATCAAAACTCATGGATTTTTAGGGTGTTAAATAGTGTTATAAACATTCAATTTCATTAATTCACTATGCATAGTAAAAAAACTAAACATTGTAAAAAGCATGCATCGATGTCAGTAGTTTAAGAATATGCTTCAAATCAAACCAACAGGTTTCATTTCTGTGTGGAGGATGTTGACATCATTCTTTTTCTCTGATTACATCTAAAAATGCATGGCCACAAAACAGTACCAGATTAATGCAAATTCATTCTCACTGCTGGAGAAGAATAGGTTGTTATTGATGGTAGGTAAATATCTACATCAAATCACACATTATCGTATATAAATTATACCATGCCAGCCATCACGAAACAAATAATGGGGCAAGAGGGCCCTTTCCCCAGAGGAGTCTAAAATCTAAATGAAAAAAGCAGACATACATGCATGAAACTGTTACCGAGAATAAGTAGGTGAAGGCGAATGTATATATTGACAGTACAAAATAAATGGTGAGGGAATGTATGGTAAGGGAGTGATTTGGATATGGTTAGTTGATGCTGGTTTATAACAGATATTTTAAATATTTGCCTTTATCAGAAAATAATATTATGAAATGACATGTGCCTCTATTACCTGAATAATAAAATATCATATGAATCCGAAATTTATGACTTCATTTAATATTTTGAAATGAAATTTTGAGAATGTGTACCTGTGTGTGTGTGTGTGTGTGTTTATAATTATTTTACTAGGTGCTAAACAAAAAGAAAACAGTTAAAACTGTGGGAGGGAAGAAGATAAGCCATATGAAAATAAATACTGGATATTAAAAAATTAATGTATTTATTTTTAATTGAAGCGATATTAGGATACACCCAATAAGGTATTACCACCATAGAGCACCCACCACCAAACCACCCATATTCTACCACCATAGACCATTGTACTTCCTTCCCTCTTTCTTCTTTTCCCTCCTTCACCCCCTCCCACCTTGGTGCTTCAGTTCTATAGTCAGCTATCAAGGGTTAATTTTTTTTAAAAAATTGTTATTTTATTTTATTTTATTACAATGTGTTCTTTCTTTTATGACTATATAGCAGTACATAAATGCTTTAAAATGGAAACTAGTTAGCATTCTATCACGAAATCCATTTAGTTAGTGTGACTAAACTCTTTTACTGGATTTTATATACCTTGATAACTATATGTCCAGTTACAAGTTTCCAATTATTTTAAATGATTATTTTAAACACACACACACACACACACACACACACACTGGTTTTCTAACTTAAAACATCATATAAAGGATATAATGCATAGCCTTGGAAAAACTTCATGTGCCATATAATAATAAAATAAACACCAACACAGGAGCCATCATTTATTCTACCTTAATGCCTATAACATTTCTTCCTACTAAAATAATAAATTAGAAATTTCCATCCTTATTTGTTGATTTCTATTCACTTTGTAACTAAATCTACTTAATATTCTTCCATTCATTCCTTTAAATGCAACAAAATTCAACTAAAACACACCATTCCGATCAAATGAATAAGGGAGGAGGTACTGGGGTAATTAACCAAGCCAAAAGACCTCCAAGGACATGGCTAGAAACAGTTCCTATTAAGAGTATGGTGGTGCTGAGAAAAATTCATATATATTGTAATATATCAGTTCTCAGGCACAAAAGCAGCTTATTCTCTCCAAGGAAAAGGCTTGTTGGTTACTGTTTTACTATTTCTAGAAGAATATGTCTAGAGTGTGGGAAAAAGTGACTACCTATACAAGAACCAGTTGAATCAACACAAACAAGTAAGAGAGTGACCTATAGTTATAATCATAAATATCAGATTTTAATCTCATGGCTTCTGCTTTCGTATAAGTAATGTCACCAAAGAATACTGCGTTTGCTAGACTATTTCTTTCCATACTATTATCCTGAGGAAGAAATATGTCCTTTGTTGCCTTGCCACCCCCAACTTAGGATTTTTCCCTAGAGTAGGGAATCTTTTTCAAAAAACAGTGGTTCAGAATATCTTATGCTTATAAAGAATAGATTTTGTAAATATGTCTCATTAAAATAACACATTTATAATATGTTATTCATTTGTTATTTTCAAGAGTGCCACTTAAAATTTCTATGCTTCTAAGGAAAAGATACATTAAGTTTCTGCCTCAGAAGGCTTAAGCAAGAATTGGTGATAAGTTTTTCTACGGGCTGACAAAGAGAGGCCTTACTCTAAAAGCTTTCTTGACAGTATGGATTGCTGCCAATGTTGCATTTAAGGAATTTTATATTTTTGAACTTTTTATGATTCAATTAAGACAAGTGATGCTTTCTTTTTTGACTTGTCTGAATGCATATATATATATGTACATAGATGTATATGTGAACATGCATATACATGTAAATATATATACATTTATTTTTATATACATATATATTACTTTCCTATAATGTAACCAAACAAGTAACTTCAAAGATGTCATGTTAAGTGTATATATAACTGAGGTATTACTTTATTAAATTATTTTAAAGTTTCACATAATTAATATAATCTATATTAAAATGAAATATTACAAAAAGGATAGGACATATTGTTGACATCACATAAAGAAAAAAATTATCCCAGTACTAAAATTATTAATCCTCACAGCAAAAGGAATTTCAAATGTATTTTTAAATATCAAAGGCAGGTAAAAGTTTTACAAAAAGTCTTAAAAATACTCAAAAATATTTTTGTTAAACTTACTAAACTTAATATTCCTACAATTACATTTTATTTGTCTGATTAATCTACAAGAATAATACCTTGTTAGCCATAAAACATAGCATTTAGCTTTAAATGATAAATTACAACATCAGACATACAGAAATCCTGGCATCAATGTAAATCCAACAAATCGAAATTTAATCAAAATACTGCCACATATTTAATATAATCATATTATAAGAAAAAAAATTAAAGATAACCATGCTATTTAAACAGTATAATCTAAGTTTTGAGAAAACATAAAATTGAAAAGGCTCTTCAGGAAGACGGAATCAGAGTAAATGCCCTACTTTGTTCTGGGTAGAATGGACTGAGAGAAGTCCAGAGAGGCACAGAACTCAGAGTATCCTGTGATGAGGGGAGAAACTGGAGTGCCTCACAATCACCAGAGAACAATGTTGATGATATATACCAGAAGATAAGCTGAAGAAACTCAACTCTAGACAACAAAGCATGAGTGGAGGGGAGGCTTCCAGTGGGGTGGAAACTGAAAGGTGTATCCATGCCCAGGGAGGGAAAAACTCCTTGTTGTGAATTTACCTGAGGGAGGTACAGGCATGAGTGCTGTGGTGAGCTAGTCAGACAGGACCGTGAGTGATAAAGGCAAACCTCAGAAAGGCATGGCTCACCCCATGTACTTGCTCTGGGAGCAGGCAGCTCTGGGGACAGAGTACATATAGTGGAGATGCATTGGAATACACTGGGGCTTCACTGTAAGTTCAGTCCCCAGAATGCAGAAACAAGGGTCTAAAGCAAAGAGAGGAAGGGCTAGCAGCAGTAACACAGGCCCCAGCTATGGCCATGCTCACCACTCTCACCATTCCAGTATCTTCCCCCACTCACATAATCCAGGTTACAGATTAGTTTCCCCTGACATACAACATTATTTATTGGAAAAGTGGAAGCTCTGCATCCTTACAGTTTCCAAAGCAAATAATGGGGAGAGGAAAAAACCTAACAAATCCAACATGAGACCTTGGGGGTATACTTTACCACAGAGAGAGAACAAATAACTAGAACCCAAACATGAAGATAGGAAAGATCATCTCTTCCAATCAGATACAGAATTCAAAATACCCCCTATAAAGAAATTCAAAGAAACGAAAAAAAAAAAAAAAACAGAACAGCTGATCAAAGATGTACAAGAAAACTCAGGTAACAATAGATGTCCTGTGAAATAAAATTAATGAACAGAAGACCAAAATTGAATAAATAAGAAAATAATGGAGATACAGGATGTAAAAAGATCAATCAAAAGCAGAAAAAAATCAGGCAATAGTTATGGAAGTAGAATAGTCCAAATGGAAGATCAAATAAGCAACCTTGAATATAATATTGCACAAAGAATCCAGCTGGAAGAAAAAATGACATGAAGAATAAAAAAAATGAACACTTTGAGAATTTTCCAGGTCCATAAGGAAAGGCAATATGAAAAAAATGGGTAATCTGGAAGGGGAAGTGAAAGAAGGGAACAGAGGCCTTATTTAAGGAAATAATAGAGGAAAACGTCCCAAAGCTGGGGAAGTAAATAAATGTACGAGTTCATGAAACTAGAACACTAGGTCATCTAAACATAATGAAACCTATACCAAGATACATTGTGGTGAAACTTCAAATATTTCAAGACAAAGAAAGAATATTGAAGCTAGTTAGAGGGAAGAAGCAAATAACCTATAAAGGAAATCTGATCTGGCTTACATTTGATTTCTATGAAGAAATATTATGGGCAAGGAGACAATGGAATGATGTGACCAAAATACTTAAAACTGCCAGCCAAGAAAACTATGCTACAAGCCTCTACTTTAGATAAGAGGGAAGAAATAAAGGTCTCAGACAAACAGAAACTAAAGGAGTTTGAAAAAACAATAGAACTCCATTCAAGAAATGTTGAAAAGAGCTCTCATATCTAAATTGAAGAGAAGAACATCCACAAAAAATATACCAAAGAAATAGAATCACAAAATTAAGCACAAAATGGCAAGAGCAGTCTTTTCTATATCAGTGATAACTCTAAATGTAAATGAACTAAACTCACCAATTAAAAGGCTGGATTAAAAAATCAGAATTCTGGTTTCTGTTCCCTCCAGGAAATACACCTGAACTCCAAATGTAAACACAGATTCAGAGTAAAGGTTTGGAAAACAATCCTACAAGTAAATGGGACCCAAAGGAAGGCAGGTACAACCATGCTTATAATCAGATAAAATAAATTCTTAGCTACAAAAGGTAACAAGAGGCAGGTATGGACACTATATAATGATTCAGTGAAAAATACACCAGGAAGGACATAACTCTCATCAATATATAATCACCAAATGAAAAAGCATAAAGATAAATACAGCTATTGCTATTAAATCTGAAAATAGTGGGGAAAAACACATTAGTGACCAGGGACTGCAGTACACTATTTTCACCAATGGACAGATGACCCAGACAGAAAATATAAGGACACAATTACCTTAAACAAAGAATTAGATCACATGTGCATAATACATATTAATAGGGCACTGCACTACAAAAAGAGCTGAATATACACTCTTCTCAATTGCATATGCACATTTTATAGGATTGACAACATATTGAATCACAAGACCTGCATTAACTCATTAATGATTATTGAAATCATACCAGACATTTTCTCTGACTGTAATGGTATCAAACTAGAAATCAACCTCAGAAAGAAACCAGCAATTCCACCCCTAGGAATCTACCCAAAGGACAGAAAACATTGATCCAGAAGGATACCTGAACCCCTGTTTATAATTGCTAAAATATGGAAACAACCCAAATGCCCAAAAATAGATGACTGGATCAAGAAGATGTGTTATATATACACAGTGGAATACTATTCAGCAATCAAAAAAGATAAACTAATGTCATCCACAGCAACATGGATGGAGCTAGAAGGTATTATGCTCAGTGAAATAAGTCAGAAGGAAAAAGAAAAATATCGGATGGTTTCACTTATAGGAAGAATATAGGGGAACCAACCAAGTGAGTGGGGAAAGAAAAAAAATAACAATAAAAAACCACAACAAAACAAAAATGAGCAACTATAAATCAGAGAGGAGGGAGAGAAAACAAAACGAGAGTGGGAATAGCACAAGGTACTACGGTGATGGTGCACAGGTGAATCAGTGGTGGAAATTCTATGGGGACTACACCTGAGAAAATAAAGCAAACATTGTAAAATAAAAATAAAAATATATAAAATTAAAAAAAGAAAGCAAGAGAAACTTCTAATACGTGGAGACTGAACAACCGGGAACTGAATAACTATTGATTGAGGAAATAAAGGAAGAAATTAAAAAATTCATTGAGACAAATTATGATATGGATACAACATTCCAGAATTTATGTGACATACCAAAAGTACAAAAGTACAAAGCAGGAAGTATTTAGTAATATAGGCCCATATCAACACACAAAAAAGAGGTCATATAGTGATCTTATCTCTCAACTTAAGGAACTAAAACAAGAATAAACAAAACCAAAAGCCACAGAACGAAAGAAATAATAAAAATTAGAGCAAAAATAAATGAAATAGAAATAAAAATACAGTTAAAAAGATTAATGTAACCAAAATCTGGCATTTTGAAAGAATAAACAAGAACAAAAAACCAATTATCAAGCTAGCCTCATTAAGTAAAAAAGGAGGAAAAATCAAATAAATAGAATAAAAACAAACAGGAGATTTACAACAAAAATCTCATAAATTCAAGGGATCATAAGATATTACTATGAATGTTTGAGAGCTAATAAGCTATTTCGTAGAGGAAATAGGCAAATTCATAGATATATAAACCATCTGATAATGAATTGGGAAGAAATAGAAAACGCAGAGTTATTAAAAGCAAGAAAATTGAAGTAGTAACCAAAAGCCTCCCTTAAAACAGAACTCAAGGATCAGAAGATTTTGCTAATGAGTTCTACCAAACCCTCAAATATAATGTAATACCCAGCCTTCTCAAAATCTTTGAAAAATATGAGAAAATCAGAACGTTTCTTGCTATCAGAGGGAGAAGGGGAGTGACAGGGGTTTGAACAAATTGGATAGGAAGCAGAATGGACTATAATGATGGACTATGGGAACTTGGGTGGTGGGCTTGGTGCAGTAACAACACCTGAAGGGGAGATCCTACACCTCTAAAATACAAACTATGCTGTAAATAAAGGTTACATTAAGAAAAACAGCATAAAAACAAAATATAAACCTGTTTATGAAAACAAATCATTCAATAAACACGTGAACTGAGCATTTAAATCTATAAATTATTATCATTTGCACATTTGAATCAATCATTTAGTATATTTAGACAGATATACCAAGATAACTATATAAACCAAACTTAAACATGGAAAATAAATCCAATGCAAATACAAAGGAAAATCTTTTTTGTTTGTTTTTATCTCTTAGCTGCCTCTCTGACTACATCCATTTTCTCCTAGCACATGGATATTTTAGAAAATGAAGCTCCTACTCAAGTAAATAATAATTTTCTATACCTTTACTCCCCCAAATTTTTCAACTCATGAGTGCTTTCTGGAAAATCCAACAAAAATCCCTGTCAATTTGTCCAGCACTGTCTTCCTCTGAACTTCAAATATAGTTAAGAGAAACATAAAAGTTCAAAGCAGTTGGAAAAGCGATTAGTTTCCAAAGGATGCCAGTTGAAATCTTTTGTTAAAAAAAACTTCCTACTCAATAAGCCAAATTTACAACTGGAAGAAGGGGTATTCTCAACCTTAATTAGAGGAAGAGGGTCAGGAGAAAAAATGAAGAGGGAGTGAGCAGAACATAATGGACTGTGGTGGAAGACTATGGGTGCTATGGTGGTAGAAAAATTATGGCTACCACACCTGGGGGGAGAAATCCTATATTATGAAAAAACAAACCAGGATGTAAAATAGTGATATGTCATAAAATATAAATAAATAAATCTCCCCTTCAAGACATAGTCCTTGATAGTAAGGTAACTGCTTGATGGCCCTAATGCTAAGGCTGCTAAGCTCAGCCTGGACCTTCCAAGTGCTCTTGCTTTCCTGTCAAAGACACTTGTAAATCAAAAAAAGGACCTCTTGCATGAAGTCCAGGCAGCATTCATACAGCATCTCATCATTTCTGATGCAGTAATAGGTGCACTTTGCCAGGAGGTCACCTGATGGGCTACATCCAGCATCATGTCTGCGTTGACTATTTCCACAATATGTGTGATGCACTCATTCATGTACTCCAAGATGTGGATGCTCAAGATCTCAAGGCTCTGCCTCCACAGAAGATCTGAGGGTGTTATCTCTTTGACACATATTCCCACAGGGAACTAAGTAAACACCTGCTTTGCTTTCTTTCTTCTGAGTCACGGGTGGACCTCGATAGGGTTTGAGGTTATGTCACTGATTTTGTAAAGAATGTAGTTTGGCACGTTTTCGGATTATCCCACAACAGAGACCTGTAATAATGCCATTCCCCTAACCTTGAACACACTGTTAACTGGAGCAGAAGTGAGGAGTTGCCTTATGCTGCAAGGTGCAATGTCCTAGATTTGGATCCTGGACTTTCAGGCCCAAGAAACAGGAGTTGTGCCTCCCTCAGACCTATAGTCTTTACTTGCACTGGCTCTACCCATGGCGGAGATGCTGCCATGGCTCCCAATCCCGTTCTCTATCATCTTGAGGACAAAGATCTCTGGCAAAACTGTATGTGCAGACAGGCACTAATAAAAGAATTTGATACACAGGTTACAATCTTTACAGAAAGCTCCCACCAAATGCTGGGCACATGGAAATGAAAGCAGCCTTGCATACATGTTGGCCAATCAGCTACCAGAATGCAGCATCCAGCCAATCAGGACTTCGCAGCTTCTTGCCTTATTTCATAATTCTCTGGAATCAACTGGTACTTGCTGTGCAATATTTTAAATGTGCCCAGTAATGTTAAACCTTTCCTGCCATCTTTATAAACATGTACTTTTACTATGTACTTTCCCCTTTATTCCTGAATGCTATAACTTCTATAGTCACTTCTTAAAAATTCACTTGTACACTCATTCAATTAATTGATCAATAGACATTTTTGAACGATAAGTGCTAGGCACTGTGCTAGAGTCATGTATATTGTATACAGTGGCTTAAAAAAAATAAAGACATCAGCATGGTTAATGTTCGCAGAGAACTCACATCTCCTGTTACAATCATGAAAAATAGAAACTTGCTGAAAGATATGGCAACATGGCCACCTTTGAATGATTATCATACTCATAAGTAAATTAGATCTTACCATTGCTTTTTAATTGTTTTGTAGAAATATAATTTGCAATTTTCTACCAAATGCACTACACATTAAAGCAAATAGTATGATGTATTTCAATTTATAGTAAATTGAAACAATGACTGAGTTCCGAATTATTTTAAAGACTTTGTGTAAAGTTCTAGAGAAATACAAGATGTTGGCCCCATTTTATATTAGGAAAAGCCTGAAAAAAAATCAAAATAAAGGTTCTATCTACTCTTATCCAGTAAATTTTCAACTTAAGATTCTAGTGGTTGTGTAATTACATCGCAGACTATTTTCATATTACAATGAAAATCTCTTTTTCCTAAAAAAACATTTAATTTTGTGTGTAATTAGTTCTAAGGCTTTTTTATGGCAATAAAGTTCTTCCTTAAAAATCCTTTGGAGTCCTAAATGTGTAGAGTTTAGGAGCTTTTGAATACTTCTCTCATATCTTTTATTGGCTAAAATAATTTAACTTTCACTATCACCACTATCCGTATACACCTATTTCCATGTAAATATGCATATTTAAATTCTGGATCCATGTTTTACATAATTAAAGAGGAATTAAACATCCAAGTAACATTTATATTCTTAAAATTGCATGTGATTTGTGATCAGATTATATTTTTTAAATGTTTTTGGCCTCATAATCATACATTGTTTTTTTATTAGTTAATATCAGACTCAGGTGAGAAAATCTTAAAGTTAAAATGACATAAATGATCATGTTTACCAAAATAAAATACAGTAAAAATTGTTTAACTCATATGAAACAATAAGAACCACCTACCTGACAGGATTGCTGGTTAAAGAAACTCTCAGAGATTCTAAGCAGTTAAGTAGCTTTTCATCTGAAATACCAGATCGTAATTCATGAACATATTCTTGTGAAGACAGGGTGCATTCATGTTTGCTGTTTTTCAGCCCTCCCTATTAAAAAAGAAGAAAGAAATATTATTTTAGACAAACAAGAGTAATTTTAGAAAACACTTTTATAAAAGAATATATAAACACTTTACTGTATAAAAAATGTGTGCAAAATATTTGCGAGGTAATTAAAAATTCTTGGTCGTAGAATTGACATGTTAAAATCATGTTTCCCTCAACATTCCTCACCCTCATTTAAAACTACACTGCTGTTTTTATGACCAGAATAGAATATGAACTTGAGTTGCATAAAGTATCACTGACAGGGATGCTTAAATTTACAATTTAGGCATTATCATTAACATTAACTAGTCCTCTTTATCCCACAGGATTAGATGAACATTTAAAAAGCCTCTTCATAGTTTTCCTTGTTCAGATACTTATATTCTATTCCAAAAAACACAACAAAATTTAATATAAAACATTATATCTAACCCAAATCTACTGAAATATATCAGTATGTCAATCTCAAATACAAGAGAAAACAGTTATTACAATGCAAAATAAAATATGCCCTCCAATTGATATGGTTAAACTAATTAGTCTAAAGCATTCACCAATTCCCAGGACTTCCTTCCTAGCCATGATGCTCTGTAGATTAATCTTCAAAAGTCATTAAATGCATTTACGTGATACAGACTAGTTTTTAGATTTATTTCCAATAAGCATGAGGATATTTCTAGAACTCATTATCTCAACGCAGCTCCATCATCCTTAGCTCCATCAACTTCCCATAACTATATAAGTAGTTTGGGGAAAAGGCTGAGAGGAAAACATCATCAATACATTCAATGAACTAATGTCTCATAGTTTCACATTCTAGACAGACAAAAAAATCATAAATACAATTTTCTATATTGAAAACATATTCTGAATTAAAACTCTAGTTAGAGTCCCATTTTCTAAGTCCATATGAATTACATGAAGTTTCTGCTAAGTATCTAAACAAGAATAAAAAAAGCAACTTTTTTTTTCTATTTGGTAGAAGTCACATTGTCAGAGGCTATAGAAAAAAAACAATGTGTTAATAATGAGATATGGATTCCCTAGGGTTTCATATTATTTGGCTTTTTTATTGAGAATACCGACTCAATATAGAAATTGTCAATCATTCTTAATGTCTCAGTTTTTTTAAATTACATTAAATAGTGAATGCTTAAAGTCTGATCAAGTCTTATGCAGGGGAACTCTATTCTCTTATAGCACTGAGGCACTATCATGATTACAGCACCGTTACAGTAAAAGTCATTACTTGTGTCTTGCTTCTAGCCTGGGAAGTCCATGTATGCCAACAGTCTAACACAGTTCACGAATTTAGTGAGCATCAACAAAAGTGTGCTATTATTGAATCTGTCCATAACAATTACAGAACAAGGAGTACAATTTCATAGTTTCAGCGTCCATATTTTGTGTAATGGCCCTTACATGATTTCTATGGCTCTGTTAGGATATACAGTAGATATCCAAGAATTCTACTGGATGAGTCAACACACAGATGGCAGAGTAAGTAAAAACATAAAGTCATTTCCACATTTCTAGAACTTCTTTATTCATTTTTTAAAAATCACAAAAAATTCTAGCAAGTAAACAATAATAGCAATAAAGCTTCTCAAATACATACTTACATACTCACAATGCCACTTTCATATGCTCCTCAAAAAAGGCCCTACTGATGCACCCCTGGAGGTGTGTACATAGAGCAAGTTCCCATTGAATGATCTATTTGTTTGCCATTTTCTCTACCTGGAAGAGTCTTATCCCTAACATCGCCATTGTTGGCTCTCTCGTCACAGGTCTAACAGTCTCCTCTCCTCATTCCAGTTACTACTATAACAACATTTTAAAACTTATTTGTAGTATTAGCTTGATAGAAATTTAATTTGTTTAGCAATTTACTTGTTTCCTATGTCTTCCTCATTAAAAAAAAGCTCTATGAGGCAGAATCTTGTCTAACTTGTTCACAGCTGTATCACCAGATTTCAACACACTGTTGATACAAAATAAATACTTGATACATATTTCTCAAAAGGATGGTTGAACGGTGAGTAAAAATGCAGTGAATGGCCCATGAGTTCTAACATGCTGGAACTTCCAAACTCAGTTCAGGTTTGCTTCAGATTATTACAGTCCTAAAATGTTCTATAATAATATATTTAAAGATGCTGAGTATAGAACGGGTAAACTGAGACAGTGTACAGCATGCGGGGAATAGCTGAAACTGCTACCAGTTTTAAATAATGGCTCCATCACTTACCATCTAACTATTTTATGAGCAGACGTTTGAAATAATCTCTATACATTTGTTTGCTTATCCATGGTATAGGGGTAATAAATAACTATCCCTCATGCTTGTTATGAGAATTAAGCAATATAATGTGCATTTCTTAAGTAGTCTCTCAAAGATATAAAGTAAGCTGTATCTCATATGTGCATTTCATATACGGTATCTCATAGATATAGAACAAGATGCTCAGAAAATTTCAATTCTCTTCTTCCATCTGGTCAGAGGTGAAATACTCTTAATGGAAAAACTGGGATACTTATCACCTCGGCATTCACTCTACTCCCAAGGCTTACAGAGAAGTTTAAATTATGTAATTTAGGATACACTGTAGCCATGATGAGAAAATGTAAAACTTTGTAGAAAAAATTAATTTTGTCAAGCTTTAAAGGATTTTGAGATTTTAGCACAAGTTCAAATCTGAAACTTGTGAATGTAATGTAGTATGTACACATGCTGTTTTTATGATACACACCTGAAATTATATAATGTTATACTGCAATGTCATTTCAATAAAAAATAAATGTGATTAAATTACAAAAGTGAAATAATATGTAAAGGCTAGACTGGCCATTAAAGGTCACCTCTTCTAACACCTTCACTATAGAAACAGACAATCAAGGTGATTGCCAAGTTCACATAATTTCAAGTATAAAACACTAACAGTATGGTCCTCAGGTTACTGCTTTTTCCACAAAATGTCACTTTTCCCCAATATTGAATAAAAAATCAAAGCAACAAGTATACAATTCTAAAATCAATATTACAATATGGTGCAACATAATATTAAAGAAATCATCTCAAACCAAAATAGTGCAATAGATTAAATTTCTTTTCACCATATTTAATAGGTAATACAAGAAAAACATATTATTAACATCCTGTTCTGATACTGAACAAAGGAAACAAGTAGATAATGGATGGATAATAATGGAAATCTTAATTAGCTGCTCTGTATGAGATTAATGAAAATTACCACGGTGCCCATTTGATTTTTAAAAAATAATGCAGACAAAATTAGTAATTAACATACATCATGCTATTCCAAAGCTAGGTGAACAAAGATTTCATACTTTGAAGCCATACCTTAATTTGAAAGCCATTAGGATGTAGATACTTGTCAGTGTGACTGCATGTGTATTATTCTAAGATACTACAGAAGAATCAAAAGGAACTTTAGATCAGCTTAATAATAATGTTTTCCCTGCTCTGATATGAAATGTTAGTATGAAAACCAGACAAGTGCTATTCTAAAAAGAACATTTTAAATTTGTAATGGAGATATCACTTCTGATTTCAGATGACCTAGTCTGAGGATTATCTTGTCATTTTAAAATTTATACACAGATTTACCTATAATTTGAAGAATGGCTCCATAATTACAACTTGTACAGGCACCTTTCTGCAGAACTGGGAAGAGCTATTGATTGTGTACAGAGGACTATTCAACAACAGTGTGCAAATAAATAGCAGTTACTATCAATGGAGTCATCTTCAAAGAAGGACAATATTATTGTCATGAAAATAGTAATATCACTACTGTTATTGAGCATGCTTTATAAGCCCAAATGTAGTTAGGTTTCTTTGACTATTCAAGTAAATTTCATATCCATCATTGCAGTTCTCTAAAAAAGCAAGGCTATTAAGAAATTTGGAATTAGATATACAAAGGTTCATAGGTTATTCTTTGAGAGGCTCAATATACTTTAAAAACGTAAGAAATAAAAAAGTCATTTTTCTTATAATCAGCTCCTTAAGTTCTGATAGAAAAAAGAAACACAGAACAAGTGCCTGATACAAGTCAATTCACCTGTTTATTCTAATGGTGATGTTTTTGGTTTGGGCTATACAATTCGGAATATATTGCTAAACCTTTACATGACTTATCTCCAGTTACACAAGAAAAAGATCTTGCAATTAGAGGTTATTAAAGTTAAGTAATTAATTTATCCAAAACCTATAAAAGGCATTTAAAAATAAATGTATTGTGCTACATTTCAAATAATTTCATATGCAATTTGCAGTGAAAGTTCTTTTAACTGCATGAAAAACAGCATAAAATACTATATATTACAAATTCTGGGTCTGTAAGAAAAAAAAATCATATAGTGTCATTTCTCAGTGCAGGGCACACTGTTTTAATTTTTTGTATTAAATTATTTTTATTGAGGAACAGTGGTTTACCACACTATATGTCTTTTAGGGGTATAGTTTCACATCTCTTCAAATGTCTGTTAGCAAATAATGCCCACCACTAAAGAACAAATGATCCTCTACCACTGCCCCTTTTCTCTCCACCACACCCCTCCCCCCACCTCCACCTCTAGTAACCCTCGTTCTGCAGTGAGATTTCAAGGATTTGTTCTGGTTTGATTTTGTCTGTTCCTTTGTTTTCTTTCTCTATATTCCACATACGAGTGAAATCACCTGGTATTTGTCTTTACCTGCCATACTTATATACTTAGCAGAACCCCCTCCAGTTTCATCAGTGTTGTCTCAAGTAGCAAAATCTATTGTTTGTAAGCTGATTAGAACGCAATGTTTTTCATAAAAATCTTTTCACAAGGCAAAGTATGCAAAATAAAAGAACATATCCTAAATTATAGGACAGAGAAATTAGAGCTTTTTTATAGGCATAGAGAAGCATCATAACTCTTTAGGTTATACATATCATTTCTCCCCAAAGGATTTGACAGAAGATTAGCTAAAATGCTTAAAGTATAAGATTCTCTATGATGAAATAATTTATTGTTTATTTATTAAAGCTGCTATACATTAAATATTAGGTTAAGCATTTCACCCCAAAATTATAAAAAATAAGACCAAACATTTGTCATTGTTTTAGCACAGGTATTTTCAGAAATGCCAAGTACACACAAAAATTCTAGACATATATTTAAAGTATGTGACTCTATTGTCATTTCTTATATTGTGAAATACATATTTAATATATAGAGTTCAGGGGAAAATATTTTATAATAACATTAAATAATTACTCAGTAAAATGCACAATAAATTCCCATTATTTTTAACATTAACCAAAAGAAAGGGTGAGATTTTGAGTTTTGATCCCAAAACATTGAACCTCACTTCTTGTAAAATGACAGTCCCATTTGAGCTAGACACCATCGAACATTAACATTGAAAAGCTAAACCACAATTAAATGATTTGTTAGTGAAAGCAAATTAAAATATTTAATGATATTCAAAATTAGTCTGCATAATAAGCAATCAATCTGACAACTTCTCCTTTCATGTCAAATGCAGTAAACATGTGATCTATTCTATACTTCAAATCTATCCATACTTGCCTAACTAAACTAGTAGTTAGCAATTATGGTGAACAATGTGCATATGGGTGAATGACACCAAATATAGCTTTAAAAATACAAATTGTGGCTACTGGCATTTTTTATGAGTTTTTATCAACACCTACAGCAATTGCTTAAAAAAAAACTTAAGCATTATGTTTATCTTCTATTTGACAGAGGCTCTTGAGATATATCTGATAACGAAATATAAACAGATAGAAAGTAACACAGGGGTTTTTAATCCTGGATCCCAATTCAGGAAGTATGTAAACTTGAAAGGAAGAAAAATATCTTTATTTTCAGTATATGCTGACTTGAATTTATTGATAGCCTTTCCTTCGATTTTGAATAGGCAACAGACTACAGTGATATAAGCAGTACCTATAGCTTGGTCACCATGACTAAGAGAAGTCACAGATATTTTCCTATCACACCACTAACACCATGTCTGTGGCAGTACCTCAAAATATCATTTATGTTCACCATTTCTTGAAAATTACCCTAATTATACAAGCTGTCACTTTGTTGTATCATTTTTTAAAAGTTTTAAAGAAATACATTACTGTGTTTCAATTTTTAATTAAACTTTCTATTTTGAAATAATTATATATATGCATATAATTGTATAAAAATAGAAATACCTTCTTTCTCCCAATGTAACATCTTGCAAAACTATACAACAACATGACAAGGATACACTTTGAGAAAATCAACCTATCGTATTCAGTTCCCTAGTTTTGTCTGCACTTACTCGCGTATTTATGTATTTAATTCTATGTAATTTGATCATGTGTAGATCAATGTATCCAACCACCGAAATCAAGATACAGAACTGCTTCCTCACCCCAAGGTTCCCTCCTGTTGCCCTTTCATAACCTCACCCAAATTGCTCAAGCAACACTCTATCCTGGCAACCATTAATTCATTTTACATTTCTATAATTTTGTCTTTTCATGAATGTCATATATAGGAAAACATATACAATGTGACCTTTTGAGATAGGCTTTATTCACTCAGCATAATGCACTAGAAATTCATATAAGTTTTGGTACATATCAAGAGCTTGTTCCAGCTTATTCCTGAGTAGTACTTTATGGCATGGGCATACGACAGTTATTTAAACATTCTCACATTGAGAACATTTTGGGTTATTTCTAGTTTTTGTGTACTATGGATGATAAAACTGTCATGAACATCCATGCATAGGCTTTTACATGAACTATTTGTGTTTCTACTTCTCTAGAAAGTGTTGTAATTAAAAAAAATGGATTAGCACATTTTTGTTCAATTGGTTTCCTTTTTAACCCTATGTATTTTAAGTTTTACATTTAAAAACATGATTCTGAGAAGATGTCCATATGTCCAAAGGGTCCTGTGATATAAAATGAATTAAGAATCATTAATCTGTTTCCTCTATTTGTAATCAAACTATATTTTACCTATTACCTTGTGAAGAATTAAAAAGCATGCTCCTGTCTTAAATAAAAAAAAGCTCCTCTATGCAAATAATAACTAAAAACAGTGGGCAGAATTTGTTCAATGACAATGTCCACTGGGATAACCTATATATTTGACACAGGCCATTTTATCACTGCATCATAAAGATAAAAACAATAGTGAAAACATCATCAACATTTGTTACGTTGGGGCAAAGACTATAAAGATATGTGAATATACTTTCCCTCCCTGATTTCCCATTCTTAGATCCAGCTCCAAGAGTATCTTTAGACATTGTAACAAAGCCAACTTAATAATACTTTTGCAGATTATAAATGTTTGCTACAGTTTAGATACAAACTACATTTTATGCAGGTAATGAAACTATAAGTTGCAAATGAAATAAAGAAAAATTCCTTCTACCAAACAAAAAAAAAAAAATTACCCCATTATTTCCAAACCCCTAGCCTTCCAAACATTTTAGTGCTGTCAGCCAAAATGAACACCCAGAATTTTATTCAATTCCTTGCTGAGCTACTGATGAGAGGTAGTAAACCAACAGTAAAATATTGAAAGAACAGGAAAAGATCTGTGACTAATTGATATGTAAATAAAGAGATGTCATTGGCACTGAATGAGATTTGCAAATTTAGATATCAAAAGTGCTTTACGTTTATTTCTACCACACAAAAGCTATCACAGTGTTTCCTATGTAGTCTTCCGTATGACTCTAACAACAAGGAAAGATGCTACTAAATGCATTTTTCTTTTTTTTGCAGTTGTGAAAACTGAGCCATGGAGAAGACATGATTTGTCTGAGACTATATAACTAGCAAGTAATTGTCAAAAACTAGCTAGAACCCAAAATACCGAGTTCCTTCAAGGGGGCACAATTTGCTCCCAATGGAGGATTATAATGAAAAAAGGAAATGTGAACAAACGTTTCAGAAATATTCCTTATCCTTCATAGCTGTGACAATTTCATCCAGTTATTACTTGACCTCTTGGGTCTCAGATTACTTATTTTCAAAATGGGAAGAAGATAGCATCTACCCTCAGAATTGTTGTAAGGATGAAATTAGGATCCAGGTAAAACACAACGGCTGGTATAGACTAAGCACTCAGTTGATGTTTACTGTCAATATCTGTCGATATCATTTATTTTATGAGTACTTTCCTTAAAAATTGCTTAGTGGAAGAAATACTGATATTTTGAAATTATTACTTTCTGGTCAAAGGTTTTTGGTCAGGTGGTACTGATGTGGGCTACATCGTTGAGAGGATTTTTCCCATTAGTAGATTAAGCTATTATTTTCAAACTGTATTCTGAAGGTTCATAAAGGTCCTTAAGGTGTTTCCCAGACTGCCTTGGGGGCTGAGGAGGGTATATATAAGAAAGAAGGCTCATGGAGGGAATCTCCAGATCCTCTCCTTCCTCTATTAATGATGACATTCGCATATTTATCTGCTTCATATATTCCTATTATATATATGATTCTTATTAATATGCTGCTTTCATGTAAAATAAAACTTTAAACCTACTATACTAGATGCCCTCAAAGGTCTTGCCCTTTAGAATCTATAATTCCAAATGCTACCCTTTGTTTAATACTAAAATAGAAATTTTTGGTTTTTAAGGTGTAAAATTTCAGTTGACCATCATGTTCTCTGCAACACATTCATGAGTAGGGTTTTCACTTTCTTCACAAGAAAGCACTAAAGGCAGACAAGGACCTTTCTTATTGTGCATATGGTGTCCTTTTCTTAATTAGAATATTCCCACTTAACTGAATTATTCCATCCCCATGAGGTTCCAGGCAATGGAAGCACAAAGATAAGCCAAGATACACTTTGCCCTCAAAGAGCTTACTGATTGGGTGGTGATGAAGGATAATAAGACTTATCAAACAATGTGGTAGGTGCTACAACAGAATTAGATATGAGGTGGTATGGGAATCTGAAGTATAGATGGTGTGATCTTATTTGGGAGAAGAAGATTAGGCAAGTTGTAAAAGGTGAGTACATGTTTACACAAGGCAAACACAAGCTATTGTAGTCAGAAATTACAACAAATACTGATATAAAATGTTTGGAGACTGATACCAGAATAGGGCCAGGTTCTTGATGCTGCCTTTCACTACAGAAAGCCAATAAGGAGAGACAGGAATTGAATCTACCAGAAGCGCTTTATTCAGAAATAATATGGTTGGCAGGCATAATACCCTGAATAAGTCATTCTGTCATCTTATCCCAAGCTGGTGTTTTTATGTTGAGTTAAAAAAAGATAATCATAAGCAAACAGACCATCAGAATAGCCTGTCACAGTTGATGTTTCCAGTACAAGTTCAGCACCCAGAACTTGTTATCAGTTCTCTGGTTGTCTTGACACTGGTACATGTGATGGTGTTAATGTCAGGTATTACTTCTGGCATTTCTTAGGGCAGGAATCTCAGTTCAAAGTAAGAGTTTTAAAGAAAACAAACCCTTTGTCCTGCAGTGTGTACATGCAGACTATGTTACTTGTGTATCTGTAAATTCCAATACAAGGCATAATGCCCTTTCCTTCCTACCCAGGCCTCTATCAGACTTGAGAGTAGACTAACAAACCTAGAGCTCAGGATTAATGTTTCTCAAATAGAGACCCTCAAACATACTCATAATAGTTTCTGAGTTGTATATGATAATTTCAAAATTCTGCAGTTTCACATATTTTATTTATTTATTAAATTGTGTATGTGTGTGTATATATATATATACATATTTAATTGAGGAAACATTGATTCACAACACTGTATATGATTTAGGGGTATAGGTGTATTCCTCTTCATATGTATATTACCACACCACACCTACCACCAAGGTACCCATAATGATCCACCATAGCCCCCTTTTGCTCCCTACCCCCATTCTCCCTTCAGGTAACCCCAATTCTACAGTCAGATTCCTAGGTTGTTTTTTTTTTTAACCCGTTTCTTTGTTTTTTTTTTTTATATTCATCATATGAGTGAACTCATCAGTATCTATCTTTCTCCTTTTGATTATTGAGACCACATGGATGGAACTGGAGAAAATTATGTGGTTTCATTTCTTAAGGTAATGTGATAAAGCTAAGCATAAACTGGATCACTGGAATAATGGCATTATAACCAAGTTCTGCCATCTAATCTCAACATCCACACATGCATTTAGGATCACATGCTATTCAGGTCAACTTTAATTATCTTAGAGTAATGAAAACAGAAACATCCCTAGTATGAAAATAATGCATTGGTACCAAATAAAGACCAAATGACATTACAACATGCTGTGCTAATAAAAATTTATCACAGATAGAATAGAGGAAACTGGTGGTACAAGTGAGTCACCTTACAACACTCTAGGCACAGGGAACTCAAAAATGCCCACATTTTGTATTGTCGCACTGTGAATAACAACTTAGGTTCAGCCAAACATCATTTATCACATATAATAATGTTAAGCTAAATTTTATTGGTTTTGTATTTTTCTTTAACATGTGTATTTGTTTATAAAAGTGTACAGAGTATATCTTATCTGTGTTTGCACTTCAACAGTATAATTAAAATATTTTCAGTCAACACTGGGGTCTTTGAGAAGGCTTTTCCTTTAAAAGAGGTTAATATTTTGCTCAAACTTGAGAAACTGCCATAGGCGAGAGGAAGGCAGAGTTTAGGCTGTCAAGTGATAAATGTAAATATGGGCAGGGAGGTGTGTAGGAAAGTAGATAGGGGAGAGAATGGAAGTGGGAGATTTATTTAGAGTCTTTTTTTTAAATCATCAGGGAAGAATATGATAATGTGCTGACCACTAGCATTGTAGTTAGAAAGATAAGACTAGAGAGCTGTCAGGGATATAAACTTAGGTAAATAAATAGGAATGCTAGTCGAGCTAAGATGAAGGTATTAAGATTTTTCCCCTGGTTTTGACAGCTCCATCTGAGCTAATAGTGTTTGTAATTTTATAGGGCAGAAAATTGAGACTAGAAAAACTTGGGCAAGATCTCATTATTAGTAAGTGGTAAAGTCTGAATTTGACCAAAAATTTGTGTTGCTCTAAGGTCTATGTGCTTAACCACTGAGTTGTACTACTTTCAAATTAGTATTAACAAAGTTCTATATAAGATTCCCATAGAGAATATAGAAAGTGAAAATAAAAAGAATAAATCATATAGCTACTCTATGGAGCACTGGTTTGCATAGTCATGAGCATTAGGTCATACCAACTCTTTGAAGAAGGTACGTTTTTGGCCCTCGTTTTACAGATGAAGAAACTGAAGCTCAGAGAGGTTGGTCTGAATCCTTGATACTATGTAAGTAGAAGCATATGCTACTTTCTTTCACTTATCACCCTTTGTTCCTGTAGCAAGAGAAAGTGAATCTGAATAAACCTGTACATTTTCTTCAAATAAAAAAAAAAATGGGCAAAACAAGGACAAGTAAGAAAATCTGAGCAGTGTTTACATTTAGAAGCATACAGTAAGAAGTACAGAATAGAATATTTTATAGACAAGAATCAGAGTATATTTTAATTTGTATTTTTGCAATTGAATACTCAATTTTCCCTTTATGTGACCTGACCTTTAAAAAAGTACTGCAACACTGAACATGACTTTTCAGTTAGAATAAAATCAACTAGTCCACAAATGTTCAGTTTAATTAAAGGCAATGACATTTTTGTAATCAAATAGTATTTTAATGGGATAGTCTTGTGGTTACTGTTTAAAAGAGGAGTGATTCACTTAGGTTAGTATATGTAAATGTTAAGAATCTGGAAGTTGGTCTTTTACAGTTTTATTGAAACAAAATGATTTTACCTAACAAAGTTAAACATTTGGCTATATTTTCTACAATAGTGATGGATTTATAGATTATGCAAGCATTTTTGAGATCGGAGCTGCATAAAACCAATTCTAATTCTCAAATAACGTATAAAGAAAACCACGAAATACAGCTAACTCAAAGCCCTAGCCTAATTTGAAACATCAGCCTTATAAGAACATCGAGCTAGTACTTGAGCATGTACTCTTTGCAGGGTTTTTATAAAAGTACAAACAGTGTTCTGGCTCATAAGTGCTATATATCATATTATAGTTAGAGGTCATGCCAATAGAAATAGCAGTATAATTTTACTCAGAATGATGGCATTGCTTTCACAGATTACTAACCACGTGTTTTCTGTGGTGGCATTCTTGCCTCTAAAGTTCTACATTTCATGTAAATGAAGATAACACATATTCCTGCTTCATCAAAATAATTTTTTTTAAAATAACATTTCTTCATGGTATAAATTTGCTGGTTTATTATTTTAGCATGCTCCTTAGTTCTCAGGGTGAAATATAACTTATAACAATTTGACACACACCTCTGAAAGACTCCAATTCCTACTTGTGCTACCCAAAGCAAAAATGTCCATATTAAATATCTTCAATAAGATAATCAATAATGTCTCTATAAATTTCCTCACAAAATTAATGAATCATTCAACATTCAGGATTTTGTACAACAAAGAATAAAAAGTACAAGTCATGATTTTTTAAAGTATATCTTTAAAATTAAACACAACAATTTACATTACTCAAATCTGACATCAAAGGGCTCTGCTACCAACCATACATTCCTTTAAACAAACAAATGAAAACAATAACAACAAAAATCAGTCATTTGGAGCTGAGTCAGTTAATGTACTCTTCTGATATATGCAACTTGCATAATTAAGGGAAAATACTTTCAAAAGAAGTGGCTACTATATGACATTTGTCTTCAGGGGAAAAAAAAAATAAAGGATCTTGCAGAAACAAAAAACCTGATCTTAGGTTATGTTAAAAGTTGTGACATGTTGACAAGTATTAATATTGTTTTGCAGATCCACTTAGTCATAGAATATACTAAGAATTTGTAAGAAGAACAAGACTTATCTTAAGCATTTAGAGGAATGTGAACACACATTAAAGTTCCTGTCTGGCAAGAGCTATTCATGTAATATCAAAGACTGATCTGATCTCTAAAATCTTGTATAGTCACAAATTGCATTTACATACAAAATCAACCAACACATTATAATCTGTTTACTTCCTTGATACAGTGGAAGTAACTGAATTTGGAGTCATGGAGATTTGATTTTGATTCTAGTATCTGCTACTTAGGACTGTTTAACTATACAAATAACATTTTTTCTGAGTTACAATGTATCTTACAGAATAGTCTTTTGAATTTAAATATAAATAAAAATAAATGTTCTATGCCTGACACATAATTGGGTTTATAATGGATACTTATTGTCTTTCTTATCATCATCATCAACATCCACATCTTGAGTGCACTATATGTCAGTCATCATACCAACTTACTTTACATTTATCATCCCAGTCCTTAAAAACAACCATGTAAAGCAATAATTATTCCCAATCTACAAATGAGAAAAATGAAGCTAAGAAAAGTTAAGAAACTTATCTGTAGTCACACAGCTAATAAGCAGTAGATATCCAATCATCTCTGGTCCATTTGAACTCCTTGCTGGGTCCTACATGGTCCTACATTTTTATCTGACTCCATTCCACATCCCTATTCACTACCATTCAACTAACACTGATGTTTTATTATTTTTTTTAAGATTTATTTATTTATGCATACAAGCTGGAGGGTAAGCCAGAGGTTGGGGGGGGGGGGGAAGAGGATTCACCAGAGACAGAGTGGGGAGCAGAACAGGCAGAATGACTGAAATACACTGCTGAGGGGCGCAGTGGGCGAGACAGGAGAGGTTTGCTGTGCCATGTGGGAAACTCCCTGGCTTGGATCGAGCTTGTGCTACAGTGGCTGCAGACAGATTCACAGTGTTGAGACTTAACCTCTTGCACCACCAGGGAGGCCCCAACACTGGTGTTTTATCTAGAATTCAAATATTTTAGGCGCATGCACACATTAGGACCTTTGCATGTGTTCTTCCCTCTGCTTAGAATATTCTTATCCTCAGCATTTGCAGGTAGGGTCTTCTCATCATTCAAATACCACTCCTTTATACAGGCCTTCTGTGACCTCTTCTATGAGGTAGCCCACCATTAAAATAGTATTCCAATAAAGATAGATCACTCTCTTTTTGTCTTTTGCAGACTCAGTACTATTTGGTATTTTGTTTTTTTTACTTACTTGTTGACTATCTGTCCTCCTTCAATGAAATATAACTTCCATGGCAAGCAAGACCTTTATCTCCCTTCTTATAAGCTGTATCCCCAGTCAATATCACTCTTAATATTTTTTTTTGGTAAATGAACTGATAGATGGATACACAACATGAAATTTTAACTCAGTTGTTAAAATATACTCATACACATAAATATAAACACAGAGATGCATTCTATATTTGGAAGGTACATGAGTAACAGGTTATTTTATAAGATTTATTTGTTAGAAAGAATGTGTGGCAAGTTTCTCTGAAATACTATTCATACATAGTATATCAAATATACTCCTTGGGGCCTGCCTGGTGGTGCAAGGCGTTAAGTCTCAGCACTATGAAGTTATCAGTAGCCACTGCAGTATGAGTTCAATCCCCAGTCAGGGAGCTAACCCATTGATGGCTCAGCAGATCTCTCTTGTCTTGCCTGCTGCTCCCCTCAGCAGTGTATTTCAGTAGATCTGCCTGTTCTGCCCCACTTTTTCTCTGGTGAATCCTCTCACCCCACCCACACACCTCTTGCCTACATCCCAGCTCTTGTATGCATAAATGAATAAACCTTAAAAAATATATATACTCCTTAACATGCAGTAACAAATTCCTCACCACCAGATTCCTTTACTTTTAGAAAGGAATACCCTCAACCAGTCTCCGAAATAAATCTTGAGATAGCTAATCTTAAACCTATAGAATCAACTTGTCTTCTCATCACAGCTGGATCCATAAATCAGTCCATTTGATTTCTGGCATCCTGACCAGTCAACATCCCTCATATGTCATCTTCCATGAGCAGAGTGTGGTGTGGGACATTTTGCTAGACTAGGTTACCAATTATAAACAACACTACTAATAACAGAAGGCAGTGTGCTAAGAGGGAAGCTTACACAAGTGAAAATCATGATATTTAGATGACTTGCTTAGTCTGTCTGCTTTATTCCATGAGATATACTCAGGTTCCCTGGGATAATGTTTCCTCCCCTTATGAAAATGACTAAAGACAATCCCTAAGGTAACTTTCAGATTGAACATGAACATCCACAGTTCTGGCAGAAAATAAGAAATAACGATATAGTTTGAGGCCTATGAGAAAGAGCAACCATAAGTTTCTCCCCAAAAGTGATTCCACTTGGTTTCTGAGTCCCATATGACTTGCCAAAATTTCAATTTATTCTCTGTCCCTGCATAGATACCAGAAGTAGAAATATTACTTACCCCCAAGATTACTTTCTGCTCCATTATTATTCTCAATAATTCTTTATTTCATCAACAAGCTACTGTAAGTGTTACTCATTCAGCAGTCTCTTCAAGGGCAGTGACTTTTTTAATAGTTTACATCATTATTTAGGAACAGATTTATTTTTCAACAGGAGTTACACTTTATGTTACAAGAATTTTACAAAATCCTAGAGATGTGAGAGTGGGCTTCCTTCCTTCAATGTATTTTTCTTTTACTAAATCAGACAAATCTGCACGTAGAAAGCATTCCCATGAGATTATATCATGTACATTATAAAATTTACTAATGTGGCTATCACAACTAATTTGTGACAACTCAAACAAAATGGTAGGTGCCATTAACACTAAATAGGGGGAAAAATCAAACTAATTTAAACATTAATGAAATTCCCTAGCATTCAGAAAAAGAACTTTCTTTTGGAATACTAAAATCACTACAAGCCCACTGCCCAATTGCATAAGTACCTGTAAAGAAAAATAATATTTAAAAAAATCTAGAAAACAAAAGTCCTGCTTTTGTACTGGAAAAGAAACAGGAGCTCTTGACAGGTAAAATAGAGATAATCTAAAACATACAAACACAGGATAGCTTCTACACCAGAAATGTGAAGTTTGAACAGTGGTCAATGCTTTGAGTTCTTAAAGTGTGTATCTGAGAAACAATATTTTTATATAAGACATCAAACATTATAGGTCCTAGAGTATATTGGCTTTCTTGGAAATAGATGAATTGCTATTATTTTTTATCTCAACCAGCAGATAATTTTCCTCAGTAAACATTTACTACTATGTATTAGACATTTGGTATACAAAGATGTCTAAGACATATTCCCTGTTCTCAAGGAGCTCAAAATCAAATGGAATAGCATTATATTTAGCAGCACAACTGTAAATAAAAGTTTCTAAATGAGGATCAGGGATATTTAACTTTGTCACCGAACTCTACTATTCATTCTAAGATTTCAATATTTTTAGAAAATACTCCTTCTAGATTAAAAAAAAAATAATAAGATTTATAGATGGAACTTTACTAAATTCAGAAAAAAAACATTAATTCAAACCCTAAGGAAAAAAATATCTATCATCCCACTATTTTACAGTCCATTTCTTAAGTTAAAATATGGTGAATCAGAGGGTGGGTCCCGTGAAACACAGCAGAGACCTTGTGTTCCCCTTTTAGAACTGAGTAAAGGCAAAGGGAAGACTCCACCATCAAGGTGAAGGTGGGCCCTGGAAAGAGATGCTGCGCTCCCGTTTCCATCTGAGTAAAGGCAAAGGGAGGGCTCTGCCATCAAGGTGAAAGGTGGGTCCCTGAAAGAATGGGCCTACCATCAGGGCCATTTGAGACCAGAGACCCTGCACCCCCTTTCGGAATTGAGTAAGGCAAGGGGAGGGCTCCACCATCAAGGTGAACAGTATGTACCAGGTAAGCATGAGCCTACCTACAAGGCTGTTGGAGGCCAGCAACCGCCCACCTCAGCACCCCTTCTGGAATGGAGTAAAGGCTGAGGGAGGGCCCTGCAAACAAAGGTAGGCAGCCAGTCTCAGGGAAACACCTGCTGGCTCACAAGGCTATTGGAGGCCAGTGACCCCAGTGCACCCATGCACCCCATCCAGAACAATGAGTAAAGCCAGGAAGGCAGAGGGAGGGCCCAGCCCCCACAGGGAGCAGCAGCCACTTGGGAGAGTGCCTGGCGGCCCAAACACATTGTTAAAGTCTGCATGAACCCCTACCATATTCACAGACCATGCCCGGCATTGTAGAATAAAATGCACATGTAGGGGAAAAGACCAGCAGCATACAAAGACTCAGTGATCTTCAGGGATAGTGTCCATCAAGCCATATGCAGCATCACTGTCCTTGTAAAACCTGGCATGACATCGCCAGACTCAGACTGGTCACCATTTCCCGACGTCCCAGTTGGAGCACCCTGAAGAGATGCCTGCCAGTGTGGCACAGAGACCCAGCACATAGAGCAAATTTGAAAACAAGCAATAAGGAGAAGGAAAAATATAAAGAACCAAGCTATCTGGGGAAGGACACACCACAAAGAGAAAATCAGTACCCAGAACTCAACAACAATGACATGGAAGGACTTCTTCACCTGACAGACAGAGAATTTAGAATAACCATGTTAAAAAAAAGATGATGAAAAGGAAAAGAATAATATGAGAAAAATAATAAACTGAAGGATGAAACTGAATCTTTAAAGAAGGAAATGAAGGAAACGCAACATATTAAAAGATTAACGGAGGAGCTAAAGAATTCTGGGAACAGTAATGAAAACAGAGTTGATGAAATGGAAGAACGAATCAGTATTTTCAAAGATACAGACATAAAAAGAACCAAAAGAGAAAAGGAAAGAGAAGTACAAAGGAAAAAAAAAGTGAAGAAACATTTGGAGAACCATCTGACACCTTAAGGAAAGGAAATATAAGAGTTATAGGAATCCCAGAAAGTGAGGAAAGAGACAGAGGAATCGAAAAACTATTCAAGGAGATAATCAAAGAGAACTTCCCAAGCATGAAGAAGGAGATGAAAATAGACATATAGGAAGTTAGAACACCAAATAACCACAATGAAAGGAGAACTATAGCAATACACATAGTAGCAAAGCTTCCAAAAATCCAAGAGAAGGAAAAAATAATGAAGATGTGAAGGGGGACGAAAAAGATAACTTATAAAGGAAAACAAAACATGCTGACATCAGACTTCCCCAAAGAAACACTACAGGCAAGAAGGGAATAAAGCGACATATTTAACAAACTCCAAGTCAACAAATGCCAAACAAGAATACCCTAACCTGCAAAGTTCTCCCTCCTCTATGAAGGAAAAATAAGGACCTTCCCAGACAAATAATTTCAAGAAATTCATTACCACTAAACCTCCACTCCAAAAAATATTACAAGAAGCCTTAAAGCCAAAACCAACAGAGGAATGATAGGAAGAACAGAACAAGGTAAGGAATAGAATCACAAAAGACAAACAAAATAGCAAATACAGAGGCAAATGTATCACTATTAACCCTAAATGCAAATGGACTAAACTCATCAATAAAAAGACACAGAGGAGCAGGCTGGATAAAAAACAAAATCCAAGCTTCTATGTTCTTTTTTTCTTAACTTTTTTTTTAAAGATTTCCTTATTTATGCATACAAACTGGGGTGCAGGCCAGAGGTGTGGGGTGGTGAGAGGATTCACCAGAGACAGAGTGGGGAGCAGAAGAGGCAGATTGACTGAAATATACTGCTGACGGGAGCAGCGGGAGCTGGCAAGTCAGGAGAGGTCTGCTGCGCCATGTGGGAAGCTCCCTGGTTGGGTATCAAACTTGTTCTGCAGTGGCTCTGGATAGCTTCATAGTGCTGCAACTTAACCCACTGCACCACCAGTGAGGACCCTAACCTTCTACTTTCTTCACATTTAACTACAAAATATAAACAAAAACTGAAAGTAAAAGATAAGAAAACAATTCTACAAACAGACTTCAAAGTAAAAAAGGTAAAAAGGGATAAGTATGTTCACTACATTATGATTAAGGGGACAATACATCAGGAAGATATAACACTCATCAACACATAATCACCAAAGGAAGGAGCACCAAAATATAACAGACAATTATTGTCACCTCTGAAAACTGCTTTAGAGAAAATATATGTATAGTAGGAGATTTCAGCGCCCCCCTCACTGCTGAGGGGAGCAGCGGGCAAGGCAGGAAAGGTCTGCCACACCATGTAGGATTCTCCCTGGCTGGGCTTCGAACTCGCATCGCGCGCTGCCGATAGCTCCACAGTGCAGCGCTCAACCGCTGCGCCACCAGGGAGGCCCCCCTACACCCAGTATTATTCTCAATGGTGAAAAGCTGGAAGCCTTCCCATTAAGATCAGGAACAAGAAAAGGGTGTCCACTCTTACCACAGTATTTCAATATAATACTGGAAGTCCTAGCCAGAGCAATAAGACAACCTAAAGACATACAAGGGATTCAAATAGGGAAAGAAGTTAAACTATCACTATTTGCAGATGATATGATAGTATACATAGAGAACCATAAAAACTCCACAGAAAAACTAATTACAAAAATAGACCAGTTTAGTAAAGTAGCAGGACACAGAATCAACACAATAATTAAACACAACAATAATTAAAAATCAGTAGCCTTCCGATATGCAATCATTCTGAAGAAAGAGAAATTAAGGAAACCATCCTATTTACAACTGAACAACAACAACAACAAAAACCAAATACCTGGGAATAAACCTAACAAAGGAGTTAAGTGACCTATAAAAAGAAAATTATAAAACATTGTTAAAAGAAATAGAAGGCACAAATAAATGAAAAGATATTCCCTGCTCATGAATTCAAAGAATTAACATTATTAAAATGGCCATACTATCAAAGGCAATTTACAGAATTCAGTGCAATCCCAATAAATATCTCAATGACTTTCTTCAAAGAAACAGAATAAATGGAACCACAAAAAACTTCAAGTAGCCAAAGCTAAAAGGAGGAGAATGGAGGTATCACACTTCCAGACTTCAAAACATACTACAAAGCCATAATAATCAAAACAGTATGGTACTGGAACAAAAACAGACCAATGGAATAGAACATAAAACCCAGAAATAAAGCCACCCACATATGGACAATTAATCTTTGACCAAGGTGCAAATAATATGCAATGGAACAAGGACAGTTTGTTCAATAAATGGTACTGGGAAAACTGGACTACACATGCAAAAGAATGAAATGGGACTAATACCTCACACCATGTATAAAAACCAATTCAAAATGGATAAAAGAATTGAACATAAGACCTGAAACTATAAAATATATAGAAGAAAATATAGGTAAAACACTACATGACATACATCTCAGCAACATCTTTAAAGACTCATCTCCCATAGCAAAAATAGTGAAGGAAAAGATAAACAGCTGGGATTACATCAAACTAAAAAGCTTCTGTACAGCCAAAGAAACATTAACCAGAACACACACTCTACTGATGGGGAGAAAATCTTTGCCCTCCATACAAGTGATAAGGGACTGATCAAAAAGATCTACAAAAAGTTCTTATGACAACAAAAATAAACAATCCAGTCAAATAATGAGCAGAAGAGCTAAAAAAGACACTTCTACAAAGGGGAAATGCAAATAACCAACAGATATATGAAAAAATGTTCAACATCACTTATAATCAGTGAAATGCAAATCAAAACCACAATGAGATACTACCTTACACCTGTGAGAATGGCACACATTAAAAAAACTAGCAACAAGAAATGTTGGTGAAGATGTGTAGAAAAAGGAATCCTCCTACACTGCTGGTGGGAATGCAAACTGGTTCAACCTCTATGGAATGCTGTGTGGGGATTCCTCAAACTACTAAAAATGGAGCTTCCATTTGACCCAGCAATTCTACTCCTAGGAATCTACCCAAAGGACACAAAAACATTAATCCAAAAGGGTACCTGCATCCCTATGTTTATTGCAGCACTTTTTACAATAGTAAGATATGGAAACAAACCAAATGCCCAAAAATAGATGACTGGATCGAGAAGATGTGGTATATATACACAATGGATATTACTCAGCAATCAAAAATTATAAACTCATGCCATTCACAGCAACATGGACGGAGGTTGAAGGGAGTATGGTCAGTGAAATAAGCCAGAAAGAAAAAGAAAAAAATATCTGATGGCTTCAATTGTGCAGGGGAGGGTGAGGAAGAGGGATCAAAACAAGGGAGGGAAGAGCACAAGGGACTATGGTGATGGTGCACAGATGTATTGTTGGTGGAAATTTTATGGGGACTACACCTGAGAGAAGAAAGCATACATTGTACAAAAAGGAAGAATGATGTAAAATATTTATAAAATATTTTTAAATTCACCATATTAACTTATGGTGATTTACTTATATTTTAATGTAATATATGAGAAATACAAAAGAAGCTATTATAAAGAGAAAATAAATGTTCATAGCCCAATACTTTTTGTTTCATTGGAAGAGATCTTATAATCAATATATGCTTAATATAAGTAATTGATAAAGGGGGCATTAAAGTATTTTCTCTTTTTAATGTTTTAGATTGACTTCAGATTTTGATCTATAATATTATAATATTATAGATCTAATATCTATTATATATATTATAATAATATACATCTAATATATAGATATATATCTAATACATATTATAATTTAGAGATCAAACATATAATATTTCTAAACTAATATCTCTAATATTATAACACTTTTGGAAGAGCACAAAGTATGCAGAAAAAAATATTTTCTTAAGCCCTCTAGCGTTGCTATGAGATGAGACATTATTGCCACCATTTTACAGATGGGGCAAGTTCTTTAACCAAATTTGGCCATGATACACAATGACAAATGAAGTTGGAAAAAGAATCTATAGGACATCTGATTTATAGTCCAGTGTCATCTCCATTAGACTTTCTCTCTCATGCCTTTGACCCATCTCATTGTCCTAAAATGCAGTTCAAGATCATGTATTCTCCAAAGGACTGGCTCAGTTGTCAAGGTCAAAAAAGTACAGAACTTAAAAATGTACTGCTTTAACTGAAGAAGAGTCTTGCAAGATAGGGTATTCTTGGCTGACATTTTCCCTTTAAGTATTTTGAATATATTATTCCATCCTCTTGTTACCAGCAGTCTTTCCTTAGGGAAATCAGATGTATGCTTAGAGTGGGTATCTTTATAAGTTATCTGCTTCTTCCCTTAGCCATCTTCAATATTTTTTTTCATTTCTTGAACTCTTGTAAGTTTCACAGCTATGTGTCTTATGTACAAAAAATGGGTTTTGGAATGCCTATCTTCTATTATTCTATATCTTTGCAAAATACTATTTCTTCCTATCAACCTATTAGTCATATGCTGGGCTTTCCCTTTACTTTCAATTGTCTACATGAATGTACATGCTAATAAATCTGTTTTTAAAATTATAATAACTTCTTAAGGGATAGTTTCCTACCATCAAAATACTGCCCCTGTTTCTCAAAATGGTATTCTATATTCTTGACACTTTGCTTTTTGATATATAATAATTTCATGAAATTCAAGAAATTCAATTAAAATGCCCATTTTTATTTCATTATAATTATGTTAAGTGTATAAATTAAAAAAGAAAAATTTTATGTTTATATTCTTTTTTCATCTCATCTAGAACTGTATTTTATTTCCAAGTACTCTAACCTTTTCTACAGCTCTTATGGTTCTCAGATTTATTTATAGAGATTATATTCACCTATTACATCCATTCAAAAAATCGTATGCTTTGCTACTATTATGTATTTTATCTTTTGTACTCCTTAATTGTGGTAAAATACACATAAAATGTTTACTATCTTAACCATGTCACTGTGTTCTTTAGCTGGATGTTACTGTTACCCAAACATGCTTTGAAAGCAGATCACTTTACTACATATTAAATTAAAAAATACATTTAAATTTAGGTACACAGTGATCAGACTACTTTCTTTATCCTCCTGATTCTCAAAATTCCGGTCTTCAATTGAGAGATGAAAGGATAACAACACATATGACTAGCTCCTTCAATTTCTAAAACAGGGTTTTATTGTCTTTATAGTTATTCTTCAAATTTTTCTTAGTTGTATCAATAAATCCCCATGAGTCAACAGAAGCAGGACGAAGCATGCCGTTAGTGTGTTCCACTGCATGTATAGATACTTCAAGCTGCAGGCTTAGTTATGAGGAAAGAAATGAAATTATTTGGGATATCCATCACTATCTGTAAATGGTTTCTAGACTGATATCTGTGGTACTAAGTCTAGAGACCAGTATACTTAAGGTAAACATTGCCTATTAATAGATTTCTGTGAACCCTAGCTAACTTGACATCATACTAACCCTAACCCCTAGGAACTGAATATAGCACCATGCTATAATAAGGTTTTGAATCACAAAACTTCTCATTTCAAACTAGATTGATCATCTAGAATGAGAATGCTGTCAAAGGTCTGCATAGAACATCATGTAGCTGAATTCTAATTACCAGACAGAAGACTTCTCGCATGTTGTCAGTGGGCCAGATAAAATGCCACTTCCCCACATCTCTCTGAACTTTGATTTTAATCTACGGCCACCCCACATATGATTCAATAAATTTCCAAAATTCTAATCCATGACTGTCAATTTAGTCCCTTTTTATCACTAGCTATTTCATAAGTGGTTACAGTAAGCCTTAAGATTGAAGCATAAAAAAACAGTATCCACTATGAATCATTTTCTTCAGTACCCAGGAAATCAAAACTAAAGCTAATTAGATACATACTTCAAGGGAACAAAATTAGCATTTTCATTTTACTTAACACACTACTAAATATCTTTGTATTCATTCAAATTTTATCATTGGTATATAATCAAAAAATGCTTACATGCATATATTTTGCTTCAAACATTTGCTCTGAGAAAATAATAAATCATTTCAACCAGAGGGGAAATTCAGATCTGGTTTTTATAACATGCATATAGTTGACACCTTCTGTTAAAAATACATATAGCTAAGTTTACATAAAAGAAGTGTATCCTACATTATATAGCCAGTCATAACTTTTATTTTTATTTTTTTTAAAGATTTATTTTTTATTTATACATACAAGCTGGGGTACAGGCCAGAGGCGTGGGGCGGCGAGAGGGTTCACCAGAGACAGAGCAGGTAGCAGAACAGGCAGATCAGAAATACACTGCTGAGGGGAGCAGCGGGCAAGGCAGGAGAGGTCTGCCGTGCCATGTGGGATTCTCCCTGGCCGGGCGTCGAACTCACGTCGCTGCTGCCGACAGCTCCACAGCGCAGTGCTTAACCGCTGCGCCACCAGGGAGGCCCCAGTCATAACTTTTAAACATTTTCTTGTTTCGTGACATATATCATGTCACTTCATCCTCATAACAACCATGTGTGATATTCAGGGTAGAAAAGAACAGAACAAAGATACCGAAGTTCAAGTAAGTTGAGTGTGTTGCTGAAACACATGAGCTATGTTACTGAAAATAATAGAACCCAGGTGTCCTGTCTTTGTTCAGTGTCCTTTACTGTATGGTATTTTTTAAAGAAAATACTTTTTTTTTTTTTAAGTACAATCTGATTATTTGAATGGAAAGAAACTTCTAACTACAAGATGAAATCAACATAGTTTTCAGTATCAACAAAATTTCAAAAAGCACTTAAGATTACTTGTTACCCTTAAAAGATAGATTCCTCTATGGACATTTACCACATACTGCATGAAAAAATTTAGAAATTATATTTAAGTAGTTTTAAAAAACCAGTATATCTAGCAATAAAACTTTGGAACTTTCACTACTATGATAAATCTACTTTAATTTTTGTTAAAGTAATACTTTATTATTTGTGAATATACTTAAAATAAGTAACAATTCCTTTTGCCTTTTGAGTGCATTTTTCACTGTTTCCTTTAAAAATTGAAATATACTTCTAGAGATGATGTAACAAGCTTGCAGAGGTTTCAACAAGTGCATGCCCCCAAAGTGCTTACACTATATTCATGTAGAGTACATCAGATATGAAATACTGTAAATACAAGTCATTTAAATCTTTCCCTGATTAAAAACAAAGCCAAGCTTGAATTCAGAAATATACTTGCTGTTTCCGTCTCATGATCTTGTGAGAATGTTCATATTTTCTTTTAAAGATTCATTTATTTACGCATACAAGAACTGAGGTATAGGCCAGAGGTGTGGGGTGGTGAGAGGATTCACCAGAGACAGAGTGGGGAGCAGAACAGGCGGATCGACTGAAATAACTGCTGAGGGGAGCAGCGGGTGTCCGCTGCACCAAGTGGGAATCTCCCTGGCTGGGGTTCAAACTTGTGCTGCAGTGACTGTAGAGAGCTTCATAGACTGAGATTTAACCCGTTGAGCCACCAGGGAGGCCCAGAATGTGCATATCTTTCATTATACTGATTACATTGAAATTTCAAGTACAGATACCATGTTTAATATTTTGGGCTGTCCCTGCCTTTCTTTGAGTGTCATTTGCTTGTAGAATTGTTTTCCATCACTATACTTTGAGCCTATGTTTATCTGAGGAGTTTAAGCCACATTTTATATTTTAAGATTGTCCCTTCAATGCCACATAACAGAGATAATCAACAAATACTAGTTGAAAGAATGAATCAATAGGTACTAGAAGCTTTGAATTATCAGAAAATTGGTGTTTTCCCCTATCTGCCTCTGAACATGTTTATTTTTTCCTTTCTTAAATATTAAGACAAATAAACATTCAAATTTTCTGAAGTATACAAATATAACTAATTAGGACCTGTGTTATTGGAAAACAACAACAACCAAAAAATGTAAGTGAAGAAGAAAGAACAACAGTAAGAAAAAAACTTGAATTTAATTTTTAAATTGTCTGCTAACTCATTTATCAGCCACATAACTTATTTAACTTTGAAAGAACAGGGACATAAAAAGAAAGATAGTAAGATTTCTTACATTACCCAGAGGGCCCAAGTATAAACTTACCTAGAACAGATACACTGAAATTTGTTGTTAGATGAAAATTTTCTAGTAAATAATTCAATAAAAAGTTACTGAGGTCAACAGTTCAGTTATCTAATCACAACTAGTCTGTTTATTAATGACATGGACCTTATAAAGATCTTTCATGTTTTGATCTATTCTTATCCTCTACAACACACACACACAAAAGCACACACACACACTTTAATGATATCGTTTTTGTTAAGTATTCGTTACTCTACATTCTGGTTTTTTTTTTTTAATTTTTTTTTAAAGATTTATTTATTTACACATACAGCTGGGGTACAGGCCAGAGGCATGGAGTGATGAGAGGCTTCACCAGAGACAGGGTGGGGAACAGAACAGGCAGATCAGAAATACACTGCTGAGGGGAGCAGCGGGCGAGGCAGGAGAGGTCTGCCACACCATGTGGGATTCTCCCCAGCCGGGCATCGAACTCGCATAGCTGCTGCCGACAGCTCTACAGCCCAGCGCTTAACCGCTGCGCCACCGGGGAGACCCTCTACATTCTGTTTTTAATCAAAGTAGCAATTGATATTTGGCTGGATTCTATATTTCCTTCCCAATAGTCTGGGTATAGGTAATTGAACCAAATTGTGTCCCATTCAAAATAAAATCTAGACTCTCTAAGAGTAATCTTCAGCAAGGTTCTGAAACCACCATGTTTTATTTCCATGATGCTCTAGAGCTAGCAATGTTTAAATCAATTCTTAGATTTGATTATCTGCAATTTTAGAATTTGTTTACGTATTTTTAAATATTAGATTCTAATTTCTCCACAATGAAAAATATTCTTCATACATTGTTTACCTAATCCTAATTAATCATTAAAGATTTAGTTAGACTATCAATTCCTCAGAGGAGCTTCCCCGTCCTCCCAAACAAGGTTCCTCTAATCTCTTGGATTTCTCCTTAAGCATTTAGATAATTAAAATAAATATTGGTTTTATATCTGTCTTCCCTGTCTTCATTAAGACAAAGACTATGTAAAGCTATTTATTGCTGCATTTGCTTACATACATTCAACAGAAAAATATACATTAAATAAACGAAAACAGATATAGAAAGCAGACATTGATATAGCCATTGCTCTTACAAACTACACAATAAACCGAATCTTAAATTGAAGGATATTATAATAAGAGGAAAGTTTGGATTTTAATAACACTAGAATCTTAGCTCTTAGCTTAAATTTGGATAAAATATGGTTAAGCATGAATTTAATTATACTATAGTTTTTTATTTTTATTTTTTATTTTTTTTTAAAGATTTATTTTTTATTTATACATACAAGCTGGGGTACAGGCCAGAGGCATGGGGCGGCGAGAGGGTTCACCAGAGCCAGAGCGGGGAGCAGAACAGACAGATCAGAAATACACTGCTGAGGGGAGCAGCGGGCGAGGCAGGAAAGGTCTGCCGCACCATGTGGGATTCTCCCCGGCTGGGCGTCGAACTCGCGTCGCCGCTGCCGACAGCTCCACAGCGCAGCACTCAACTGCTGCGCCACCGGGGAGGCCCTAATTATACTATAGTTTTTTAATTGATAAAATGTACTAAGTGATAATACCTTATCAATGTTTCAGAGATGATCTAAGGAAAAGGTATAAATGTAATTACTTCCAAAAAATAATCTAAACAATAGAAAGATAACATGAAATAAAAATTAAGAAATTTAAAAGGTAGAATGTAACATAAATTAGTTTAATGATTTTAATGTTAAGAAGGCTGTCTAGGCTTAAAGAAAAAATAGATCTTATAAAGTATTACTCGATATCTCAATTTTCAACTCAGATCTGGGGTTCAACTCAGATCTGGTGAATTAGTTGTTTACCACTTATGAATTTTTGTTTTTCAGTTAATGGCATTTAATTTCAAAGTATGTTCACATAAAACCCATAATAGAACAAGCTAAGACAGGTGAGGAAAACAATGGTGGGGAGTATTTTATTCTGTGTGCCACTACTTTGCACATTGATGTTTATTTCCTTACCTGCTGAAAAGATAAATGAGACCATTTATGTTTTTGTTACTTTTGATAAAAATTTTTGTACAATTATTAGACTCTACCATTGTGGTGTAAAAGAAATATCTAGTACTGTAGAAAGACTCAGCTTTGCATTAAAATTAGCAAGAACACATGGCTAACTAGAATTTCACCAATACTATAATGTCTAATATTTTCATAGATCATCTAATGTAACACCAATAACATGTTAATATGGTATAGTATCATACTAACTGAAGCTATCCACAATAAACTTAAAAGCACAATTTTTCAATTTCAAAAATAAATCTAGAGCTGTATATGGATCTTCTTTACTTAGTTGTCAAAAGCAAGCACTAAACATTTAAATCTAGTATATGCACAATATCACATTTCACTAGTGACTTATCCTCCATTAACTACAAGACATAAAGCAGCTTTCAAAAAATAAAATCAATAAAATGCTATAGTATTGAAGTGCAATTAACCCATTTTAGAAGCTACAACTAATAAAACATATAATAAAGGTTTGAAAATGGGCTTGGAAATATTATATTCATGATGCTTCATAAAGTTTTATAACTATTTCTGAAAAGTAAAGTCCTAAGTAGGGAACAACGGTAAGACATAGTAGTGAATCCATTTAGCAGTCAGTATAGGTATCTTTGAAGTGAATGTATTTGAATACATCATTGGGCAATGGCAATTTTCCATTTCCTTACCCTTCCTTCTGTTTTGAATGATAGCAATGCAGGATAAGTATTCTAGGCTAGAAATCTTTTTCTCTGAGTACTTTAAATATCGCCTGCCATTCCCTTCTTGCTTATAATGTTTATACTGAAAAGTCTGTGGACAGTCTAATTGGTGTTCACTTATAGGTTATACGTTTTTGTCTTGATGTCTTTTAACATTCTGTCCTTGTCATTGGCTTTCAAAAGATTAATTACAGGGCCTCCCTGGTGGCACAGCGGTTGAGCGCTGCGCTGTGGAACTGTGGAGCTGTGGAGCTGTGGGCAGCGCCTGATGCGAGTTCGACGCCCAGCCGGGGAGTATCCCACACGGTGCAGCAGACCTCTCCTGCCTCACCCGCTGCTCCCCTCAGCAGTGTACTTCAGATCTGCCTGTTCTGCTCCCCACTCTGTCTCTGGTGAACCCTCTCGCCACCCCACGCCTCTGGCCTGTACTCCAGCTTGTATGTATAAATAAATAAATCTTTTAAAAAATTATAATTTGTCCATCTGATATTATTTTGCTTGCAACTATTTGGGTCTTTTGAATCAGAATGCCTAGTTCTTTTCCCAGATTGAAATGGTTCTCAGCAATTATTTCTTTAAATAAATTTTGTATGCCTTTCCCTTTCTCTGGAAACTCCTTGTGAAACCCCCAGAATATGGATATGATTCCTCTTTAGATACCAAAGAACTCTTACACTGTTTTCATTTTGAAAATTCTTATTTCTCTTTATTCTTCTATTTGTGTGTTCCCCACCATTTGTGCTTTTAAGCTCACTAATTCTCTTCATTCCTTATGTTTGTCTGCTATTTAGGCTTTCTATTGTATTTTTTAATTTAGTTATAGTATTTTTTAAAATCTATTAGTTCTGTTGCAACAGTCTCATATTTTCTTGTTCTTTATTGTGTTCCTGCTTTTATTATCCTTTATTTTTCTTAATTCAGCAAGCATGGTTATAACTGTTCCTTAAATTTCTTATCAGGAGTATCCCATATTTCTGCCAGATTGAGACTTCCTCAGGTTTTGGGGTTGTTTTTTTTTTTCATATCTTGTCATAATGACTTTATACCACTCCTACCAGAAGCTGAGTATAACTGTAGATGTTTTTTTACATAGGCTCTTTCTGTATATTATTTCATAGACCAATGGTTGTGCACCTGTTCAGATGGCCAGAGCACTAGTACCGGTAAGAGCAGTAGGTCGTGCCCACAGAGAAAAAGAATTCAAGCTTCCTATAGTGCTGTGAGTATGGTTGGGATTCACAGTGATCCCCTTCCCTAAGCCAACTCCTTGGCCAAAGTGTCTCCTAGTCTCCTGTCAGCCTCAACCTCTAGGCTATGGTTGAGCAACAGATGTACCAAGGGGTGGGAACCATAACTGAGATAAGGTCACAAGCCAGGAATTATTTATTCTCTTTGCTTTTCAAGTACAAAGCCTTGCCTTGGGATGCTTGCTCCTGTTGCTGAGTTTCAACAGTTTCCAAGTCTGGTTGGTGAGAGTTGTCTCAGTTTTGGCCCTAGGTGAGGATAAAGCAGAATTTTTGCATATCACAGGCTCCACCTGGAAACGATAGCCCTCAGGTTGCAAATAACAGCTTTCTCCAGGAGGAAACACAGGTGATCCTATCTGATTATCCCATCTGCTTCAGGCTCAAATTGCTCTAGTTTGGGAGCCTCAGGCTTAAGTCAGTAATTCCCACTCTGCACCCTTATTCTTACAGTTCTCCAATGGTGCAGCCTCTGTCCTGCATGCTGCCTCTGTGCACTGAGTTCGCTGGTATAGTGCACACTTTTTAAAATCTCCAGTGTGTGCATCAACCCCTGAGTTAACAACAGCAGAGGGACTCCAGACAGCAGCTGCCTTTACCTATGGTGGGTTGTACTGTCCTGGTATCACTCTATAGTTTAATTAGAGTTTTTCCTATCCCTTTCCATGATGCCATCCCTCCTGATGTATGCAGTAGTCATCTATTTATCTTTCAGATGCTATGCAGGAGGCAAGCCAGGTGTCTTTACTCTGTTGCCATTTCATCAGACTCAGGAATTGTTCTTGAATGTGAGAACCAACAGAACTTGGGGTGACCTTTTTATTTAGATAACCAGGCGTCTAAGACTGGAAATCTCTCTGTGATCCTGCTAAGTTTAGAAACTTGGAAAGAACATAAAGAATAGGAATATGTGCTAGAAAAACCAAGGGATTAGAGCTTAATATCATCTAATGCTATTATATTCAAAAGTAACATAATACCCCATTAATGTTTTTTAAACTAGTAGCATTCAAGTTAATTTGTGTCTATAACAACATTTAAAACTTCTTGGAATAATTCTTGATAAAGATGTTATTTAAGCAAATTATAGTACTCCTCTCTACCCACACCCCCATACCCCCCAAAAAAAAACCTGAAATAAAATAAAACCTGAAAATAAAATTATTTTTATTTTCAGGTGTGTCTTCTCAATGGCTTAATGGGGAAACACTGACTGATCTTAAAGCCAGAACCTCTAAGGCAAGTCTCAATATCTCCATTTTCATTGCTTTTTGAGTGTAAGTCAATTAGCCTCTCTGAGCCTTCAGGTATTAAATATGGACACTAAATAGAGATACTAATCCTTATACTACTCAATGGGTTCATTCGAGTTTAGGATTTAATTAAGGTTATTTTTTAGTTGAACCTTGGTATATATAGGTGATATTATATCTTCCATTTCCATTGTAATCCCTTTGACATTAAAAGTTCTAGGTCAAGTCACAGAAGACTATTTGCCAAATGCCAACTCAACAAAGGATCAATTAGCAGAATTTACAAGGTGTATCAGAAATGTGTCTCTCAAATTTTAAAATCTCACATGAATCACATTAGATGGACTGGTACAGCAAAAGAAAACTGAGTGTCAGTGATCTAGGCTATGAAGAACTCTCTCTCTTCCTCCAATTTCCTCCTCCACTCAGATTCTATGTTCTTTGGGATTAGCAACCCAGGTCACATTGTCAATTGACCTTTGCATCTTTTCCACCATAAAGAGTCTCCCCTTTGCACCTCAGTTCCCATCAGCTGTAGTAGCAAGACACTGGATAGAAATATTCCTCGAAATACAGTTATAAGCACAACATGAAGACCAATCTAGAAAAATCTTAAGGGAAGATTACATTTACCAAAAGCATTGCATGCACTTTAAGCATTGTAAACTTGATATGAACCTATTCAAAAAAAGAATGTAATCATTTAAGCATTTCAACAAGAATGCTTCCTAAAATTTTGTTAAATTGGTCAATTTGCCTCAGCTATAATGGAATTCTTGTAACATATACAATTACTTTTCTTTGAAAATCCAAATATTGACTAATTGGAATGATGGTGCCATGAATTAGGGTCTATTGTAGAAAATTTAATTTTCACTTAAAATTTTTCATTATGGCACTATTCTTTTTAGTTATCATTTAAAACCATGTTGGTAAAAGATGTTTTACATGTTTATATATGATTACTGTGACTACATGGCTATATATACGATTATATAACACTATACAGATCTGGTCCAATGATATTTACTATTTACAGTACACCAGGTAGACTTTGTAGCAGTAACTGCAGCATGAAGTCTAAAGACAGAAACATCACAAGGTGCCTAGGAATATTTTTTGCTAAGTTTTTTACTAGAAGAGTAGAAGTAGAAAAATGGGCAAACATGAGTCCCTTTAGTGCTACACTGACAAAAGTAATACAGGCTATTCTTATTATTCTGCCACACTCTCAAGTATTTTGCATTTGTATAGCCACTAAAAGGTTACTGAACTATCACGCAATATAAAGGTTACTGCAGTCTTCTCAACAACTGTATTAGGTATGACCTAAATGAGTAAATATAGTATTAGTTAATCATTTAGCCACAGATAGTTTTTGCAATATTTTACCATGTAATTGTTTTTCAGTCCAGGGTTATTCCAAATCTCTGGTGTCTTATTCATGAGGAAAGATTTTTAGCACCTATCTTGTCCTCCTGACAAATGACAGGTGAGTAAAAGGAGCCATTGTGTAAAACAGAATAGGTAACAAAAATAAAAATAAATAATAGTAATCACAAAAAATGATAGCATTAAGTCTTGGCCATATACAAAGAATAGGCATCTTTAGGAAAAGAACATCAAGCTGCAAAAACTGAAAATAATGCTCATGCTTTACATACCAGATTCGATGGAATACAAAAGAAAAAAATTTCTGAAAAGTACATTACATAAAATCAGAAACCCATTATCCCAACATTACAGTCGTAAGTGAAAAATGTTCTAGATAATACTTCTGATGGCCAAAAACAGACAAGTAGTTTCTAAGTTTTGGGATATCATTCCCTCTGACATTCCTTGATCCTGAAAACTATAATGGATAAAATCATCACCACTCCTGTCACTATCATTTACCACTTAAGACTCTCTCAACCAGGAGGCTTGTGCCCTTTAAGTTTCTCTTCAAAACTGTAGAATAAAAGTAGTGCATTTTTTCATGATCCTCCTCAATTTCCTACTTTTTCCCAAAAAATTATCAACAGTGAAGACACAAAAATTACTTTAATAGCTTAATGTTGACTGAAATTGAGCAAATGGTCAATTCACTTGCAACAGACTGAAAAACGCATCAAATTGCTGAACAGTTCAGCCTCTATATCCATTTATTCAACAAAACATTTATGATTGCTTGCTGTGGAACACCCAAGTTGCTAGGCATTATAGAAATAAAAATTATTTACCAGCGCAATTTTATCTACAAGATCTGTAGCTCCAGGTAAGCTTAGATTGATTAGAGGGGGAATAAACAAAGAAAAAAAGTGGTAGTTGACACAGCATTAAGAATATAACAGTGATAAAATATTCCCATGACATTACATTCTCACTTAAAATTTTCACAACCTACATTTTCACTTAAAATGTTTTTATAAGGACATGTTTTCATCACTAAAAATATTAATGATTAACTGTCTCCAGGCTCGGGAAAGCAAGGCTTCATCCTGTGTTCTGTTAACTACTAACCTCGTTACTATACCATAGAGTAAAAAAGGGGCTAATGCTCATTATCTGTCAGCCATATATCTTTAAAAGTGATATATGATCATACCAGCAGGGTGGATGAGACAATACAAATTATCTTATTAAGTTCACTACTTTGTACAATTCAACAATTTCTAAAGAATGCCATTTGCTGACTAATAGAACAATAACAATAACAACCATCATTCATTGGTACCTATTACATGACAGGCATAGTGCTAAGGAGCTTTATATACATTATCTTTTCACTCTTGTACCAGCCTGCAAGGTAAGCATTGTCTCTCACATTCGAGATAAAGAAATCACTCCTAGTGACTTGTTTATGGCCACACTAATAAATATTAAGAGGCTGACATCAAAAGAATATGTAACTCTAAAATATGCCTCTTTGGCACAAGGATTATTTTGAGCTGGTTACTTTTCAAAGCAGACATATAGAATGCTCTGAAAACTGAGTAGAAGTTACCCTTTCATGAGGGACATCTGCATATATAAGGGACATCTCCTTATATAAGAGTGTCTCCCTCTCTGTATTAGGAAGTGAAAGATGACCAAATCTCTTGAAACGCTTATCAGTGGAGAAGGCAGTGACTTCAATTAGTATACTAACCACTAACCACTGGTTAGTACACTAACCATAATCTTAGCTACTGTGTTTTGTTTGCTTGACAACCTCCCATAAAAGACTCCTTCCCCATTCAGTGTTTTCTTTTGTTATTAGCTGAAGATAGTATTTAAAGTTGTGGTTTGGGCTATATCATGCAGTTCCTCAGTTTTCCTGAGTATATCATATGTATACAGGAGATATACATATTATAAAATTTGTTTTTGTTCTGTTAATCTGTCTTTTATTACAGGGGTGTCTCAGTCAAGAACCTAGAAGGATAGAGGGAAAATTATTTTCCCCCCTAGCAACATAGAGCCAAAATTGGAATACAGATGTGCCTGGTTCTCAAACTCAGACATTCTTTCCATTACATGTCACTGCTTTGTCAACATACCATTCAGTATTTCTTAGGGCAGCAGTTACAAATCTGGGCATCATGAATTATCATCTATTTCTCTTATTGACATAAAATAACTTATCTTGACTGTTTATTCTTGTTAGAGAACAAGTCTAATTCCTCTATACCACACTTCTTTAGATATCTGAAGGAGCTGTAAGGATCCCCAACAAGTTTTTCCTCATATATTTTATCTACTTAGAGAGGCAGCAGCAAAGGATGAGAAATACAGAGAAGGGGAAGGGAATAAAGGAGTAGAAGCAATTAAAATGACAATGAGGCAATAAGGGGCAATGCATAAAAAAGGGATGTAGCTAAGAAGTATATAAGGGATGTATCAAGAAATACTTACTAACATAGTTATCAATTTCACTAGTTCTAAATATCCCAACAGTCCAAATGACTATATCATTAAAACAGGTACTTAAAAAAAAAAAAGCAAAAACAGGTACTATGCAAAACTTAAATTAGGCATACCAAAAGCAATTGATATTTCAGAAAGAATTCATATTGTACATTAAAACTACAGGGGATTGGAATAGAATGCCCCCAAAATATGCCTCTTTGGCATGTGGTTTGTTCCGAGCTAGAGGCAACTAGGGCCCAATGGACTCAGGAAGGCTTTTCTTTACCTGTTCCTTAAATGCTTAAAGTAATTTAGATAGAAAAACTGTTCCAGGAAGTGAGCTATCACCAGTATTAACTGCATGTTAACTACAAAGAATATGAGCTACATGTAGACTGGGAGTAAATTAGCAAGAACTATTTATTAAAATTCCTCTCTGTGTCCCATAGTTTCTGCATGGCACAGCAAACATTTCTTTACCAAATATTTGTTCCCTGTGAATTGACTTCCTAACATTTGAAGTCTCAGACCCCAACCTCCTTTCTCATTAGTCTAGATTGACATATATGCCTCCTTTGACCTGAATGTTTTTGGGTCTCCTATGTCATTGTGGGACCCCTGTAGGTATGTAATCAAATTTATTTTTCTCCTGTTAGTTCTACTTTTTCGGTTTAATTATTATGTCAGCCAAAGATCCTAGAGGAACAGAAGGAAAATTTCTCTTCCTTGAAAAAACAAAGGACCAATTATCTGTCAGAGTCCTTTAAAAAAATTCTTTTAAATAACTTTACAGTTGAGGACGTCATCAACATGGCGGTGAAGGGATGCTAGTATCAACTCTCCCCAAAGAAAAGCTGCCTATAAAGAGACATCAGCCAAACCCAGAGAAGATCCAGAAACGCTACATAAATCTAACACCCTCACGGGTGAGTAGAACTTGGAAAGAAGCTAAAAAGACTGATTAAGGAGAAGAAAGAACCACCAGATCCCCTCTCCCCTCCCCTCAACACAAAAACGAACCAGGAGACCAAGACGAGAGGCACCTGAGGAAACCCAGAAAAAAAAAAAAAAAAGGG